>CAJUYI010000086.1:93952-111251 GCA_910591695.1 Galerucella pusilla
GTTGTGCAAGGTGTTGTGTTGTATTATGTATCCCAGATATTTAACGTGTGATTTTGTATATTGTATATTGAGATACTTGGTTAGCTTAGTGTGTTTCCGAAATTTGCCTTTCAGAAACATATATTCCGTTTTGGAGGTATGAAGCATCAGGTTGTTCTTAATAAGATACGACTTTTAGATGTTTTTCAACTTTTTCAAGAGCAATGTCCGCTGTCCTCGCTGTTTACTGCCGACTTCCCAGTTAGCAACTCGCTACTGACAGCACTATATGCTGACGACGTCTGCCTGTTACAAACAGCGAGGACAGGGTAGGTGAGATTTGGTATGCCACGGATCTGTTGGACAAAGTGAAACAATCAATCGTAAAACTTGGTGGAGTCTTTTGGACAAAGCGGAAAAGACATTTGGAAAACTTGGTGAGAAGATTTGGTATGCCACGGGTCTGTTGGACTAATTGGAACAATCAATCGCAAGACATGGTAAAAAGATTTGGTCCGCCACTGGCATGTTGGACTATGTATGTATTTTGGGGTGACATTCACTGAGACCTAAAAGATCTATTGTGCCCCCTTACTTCTACTTAGTTTCTAAGGAGAGTCTCAGAAACTAGTAGCTCCTTTAGTTCTATTTCCCGGAGGAATTTCAGGCAGGCTTCAGCTTAGGTAAATGTTCCTCTTCTATCCAGTATAGTAATCTCCCAGGTGCTGTGCTCTAGGATTCTGAAGTGCTGTGCAGTTGGAAAGTATGTGGATGGAAGTTTCTTCTTCCATGCCACTAATTCTGCATTCTTCTTCCTTCACTGTCCCGTTAGGATCTCTGTTAAAACTCTTAGCGCAGTTTTACTTTGACTTATACAATCATTTGATCTCAACAGGTTGTAGTCACCCAGAAGAGTCTTTGATTGTATAAACCCTACTAGATGTTTCCAATGGTCATATCTTCTCTTTTTCTCGGCTTCACCTATTTCTTCCAATATTACATTGGGGCTGATTGCGCAAAAGGGTTCAGGCCCCCAGAAAGGTATTTCAGTCCCCCTCTTTGCTAGTTCATCTGCTATTTCATTTCTTTCTATTCCAGTGTGTCCTGCAAATCCATAGTAAGGTGACTATATTGTTCTCGCCTAGTTCATTGAGTTTGTCTAGTAATTCCCAAACCATTTTGGAACTGATTACACAAGAGCTCTGCGCTTGAAAGGTACATGGGGTTTTTCCCAAGCTTTCAGAGTGTTTGGTTCCTGGCCCGAACACTCCTATCCCAGTTCCTTCTATTGCTTTTGAGCCGTCTGTGTACCATTGAATGGCATTCTTTCCAAGTCTGGTAATGGTATTTGGATCCCATTCCTTCTTGCTGCTCAATTCCGTAACGAATTTCTTTGAAAAGTTATACTTTTTCATCATACTGTCTTGTGGCATGTCCCAGGTTGTCTGATTTCTAAGAAGTGAGAAGGTAGGTATTTTTTAATGATTCCCTCTCTCTGTTGGACTAAGTGGAACAATCAATAGGAAAGTTTGGTAAGACGTGTTAGTGAAGAAAGAAGAGCAATCTATCGCAAACCTTGATAAGAAGATTTGGTATGCCACGGGTCTGTTGGACAAAGTAGAACAAACAATCGAAAAAGATGGTAAGCTGTTTTGGTCCAAGAAAGCCATCAGAATGGTCAGGATTTTAGACCAAAGACCTATGATCATGGATGTACTAGGATACTTCCAAGGAGGTATCATATTAATGTCAGGGGTATTGGAATTTGGAATTCGGACACCATAAAACCATCAAAATACTCTGAAAAGTGGGTGCCAAGCGAATATCTACGCGTCGCGTCATAAAATTTGTCGGCACTCGGCAGTTTTAAATGTAAACTCGTTGTTTTAAGTCTGCTATTATACTCGTAGTATCGAGGTAGAGTTTGTTCAACCATCCTTTGCCGTTACGTCATATATTGTCCATCTTGATCTCTTATTAGAGAGTTATTGCAACTTTTATAAGGTCAAGCAGTAAAAGTGCTGTCCTTATAGTGACATATATACGCATGCGCATTTGATGTTTTGAATAAGGGAAACATTATTAAGGTTAGTGCTTGTCTTATTTGTGCGCGATTACTGCAGTGCACTATCCCGACTTTATTTCATGTTTCATATTTATATGTCACAATGTGTAGGTGATCTGTGTCATCTGTGACACCTACCTTAATATAATGTCATTATAGAGTTTCATGTTCCAAGTCTGTTTCACTATTTATTTAAGGTCATCACAATTACTGCAAGGCAGTAAATTTGTGTTTCCAATAACTCTCTATTCATGAGGTGAAGTGTATAATAACATTCAACTAATATAAGACAAACGTCAAACAGCAGAATACGTCACAGAACATGACGTAACGGTAAAGGATGGTTGAACAAACTATATATCATTTTTGTGTTTTACTTGGCAACGACTTCAAAGTTATTAATTTTATGTAATATAACGAATAAACAGCAATTTTTTATTTGTTGAGCAAATTTTATAATTCTATTATTAAAAAGATATCAAATATATGGATTCTTAAAAAGAGTTTATTGAAGTAATTGTTAATAAAATAATTCACTGCCTTTGTGTTTATTTCAAACGTAAATCAATGTTGGGTAGAGGACATAAAACATTTTTATTGCAAATTCCAGTCAAAACTATAAACAAATAATACCTATCAGTCATTTTAAGTAAGAGTTAAATAATTGTAATTTATAGACAAATATAATATACTTAATATGTTTGTGTTACGGTTTTAATTTGACGAAAAAATTTTAAATAAACATTTTTTTATTGCCGATTTGTGTTAGTCTTACTGCTCAAAATTTTCAATTTCAAATGATAACTTTTTAACCTTTCAGGAAATTTTTATAGCCATTTTCGGCATCCATGGGGTCGAATTAGTACAATAATTCCATACATAAAAATGTCCGAAAAGTTCATCTACTACAGTAGCGCCCCCAAATTAACGCTACCCAAGTTAAGTCTCCGGTCTAGTATACAATGTAAGTAAGTGGTTATTGATAAAAGAATGTTTAAAATGTGTTTCGCAATTCAAGCTACTGCGTGGTTTTGCATTAGTGAGTCTTTTGGCACACTAGATAGTTTATTTACGAATGTGGTCAAAATTTGATCGTGATGATCTTAAATTAGAATATTTTATATCATTATTCTTTTGGATTCAGTTCAATGTCAAAACTAAGCTTTGTTATTATTATTTTAATATATCATGAGATATCAGTTCCCTACACATAGCCGTGTAGGAGTAGATTATAATAATATAAAATCAAAACGTAACGTTGGTATATAACAATTCAGGGTCTCTGAAGTGTCTTAAAGTATTCTTTGTGCTAAATATTTTGTATTAAGACACATGTTGAGCTGTTGTTTGTACGGTACATCTGAAGAAGCTAGTTAGGTATCCTTATCTTTTCACTAGATCCTTCTCGGAAAATCGATACTTTTGGTTGCTGAATTAGATAATGTGTGATGCTGTTTCTTCCTCTACCATGAACAAGGTTCCACCTGATATATGCCAGGTAGTAGATTAGAGATTAAGTATATTAAAAATATTAGAATAGGAGTAGCTCTTTATCCTATCACACTGCGACCTTTGCAGATCTATTGTGGTCCTTCCTATACTCAGAGCTCGATATCTAGCTTTATTCTTTTTATTACACTTGTCTTATGAGCCAGGATACCGCCTCCTTTGCGTAGCTCTCTGTCCTCGGTTTTTCTTCTCCGAGTAAGGCTGAACTCAGACGGACCACCAGCGAAGCGAATAGTTTGTTGTCGTCATCTGTCGTTGAAGACGACTTCAACTAACGACAATGGTGTTCGGTAGAGTTCATCAGTTTTAGTATGGAGAATCGAGGAGTGGCCAGTTGTCGCATTGCGAAGGCGGTCTGTGTTCCATGTGTTTTGCATTGAACCACCAACAACGACAATTTTGTGGGTGATACCGTCCACGCAGGTAGCGACCGTCGCTGAGATCAACTACAAGAAGTCGTTCGTCTAAGTACTCTAATTCTATAGCGTTTTTAATATAACCACGACCTCCGCCCACTAACAACCACAATTATGAAGTTGTCGTAACGCGTCGCTGTGGTCCGTCTGAGTTCAGCCTAAGTGAAACCGCACCCTTGCTGCCTTGCACTTACAAAGTATGTGCTCCGCGGTCTCGTCTTCTCCCTGGCAGAACCTGCTTAGACTGTCATCTTTTAGGCCAACTGTGTGCATATGTTTCCTCAGCTTACCATGTTCGGTCAGCATTCCCACCATCATCCTCGTCGTTTCTCGACTTTGACATAGTACGTCGCAGGGGCGTATATAAGGATGGGGTTTGGTGGTTGAAACACCCCCCCCCCCCCATGAAAAATACAATAAAGGTACATTAATGTTTTATTAGCATACTGCCTTCGGTGGTGTCTTCAGTGCAGCTTTCTTCCTCTAAACCAATCAGATGAACCCCCCCCCATGTGAAAGTGGCGTGCCTTTAGTAAGTCTTACCTATTGTTTATTTAAAATAATAAGGCAAGATAAATTGCAA
Source organism: Galerucella pusilla (assembly GCA_910591695.1). Lineage (NCBI taxonomy): Eukaryota > Metazoa > Arthropoda > Insecta > Coleoptera > Chrysomelidae > Galerucella > Galerucella pusilla. The sequence continues at coordinate 98,505 of CAJUYI010000086.1, forward strand.
CGGCGACTCAATGTGGAGAGCACCTCAGGTGTGAATTCGGAGACCAAACTAATATCAGTTCAGGAAGTAGTCTTACCGGTTTGCAGGTAATCCTACTTTATTTAAGTTATTGAAGTTATATTGAAGTTAATGGGATAATATATGAGGTTAAGAAACCAAATGAATTTAATAAGTTAATAAATCAAGTTAAGGAATGTAATTAAAGTTAATCAAGAAGGGTAATTAAGTGGGCACCACCCTGAATAATATTATTCGACTTGTTTTTCACCTCACAACTCTCTATCAACAAACCTGGAAATGCTGGAAGGGAAGGAACATGAACAACGTTGTTAAATTTACGAGTTGTATAATTATTTTAAAACTAATATCACAGTTAATGAATGTTGTTTTATGTTGTTTGTTGTTTTACGTTGTTTTACTTTCCTCATTTTCTTCGGACAGGTCCTAGGTGTCTGATGTTAATCTACCTCATAGAAACTACTTCGTCCGGAATGTCACGTACAAATTGGCAGGTACAAAGTGCTAGGAAAAATACAGTGTATCAGCAATAGTTACATTTTTTTATGTAAAATTCAGGATATCTGCAGTAATTCGGTTTACAATTGGTTACAAAAAAAAATCATTTAAGAACGTGGTTCATAAAAAAATATCCTATATTCTACTTAAAAAAAACAAAAGAAGCAATAAAGAAATGTGGTGTGATACGATATGATATTATTAAGGAAATCTTATTTATTTCCATTCATCAAAGAAATCAAAAAAACAATATCTAAATAACATGAAAACTCAATTTTATTTTATTACTTATTTCAATCACAGAAGGCGATAGAAAAAATGTAATCCGGACATGTTATATTCTAGGTTGGTAATTAGATTGAATTAATTAATTAATTAAATATACATATTTTAAAGACTTCAACTATATACATGTGAACCTTTTATCAGCTCTATAAGAAAAACTATACCAAAGAACAAGATAAAAAATCCAATATCGCTGTATGTGTGTATCTGGCGCTTATCACTAGGAGGAAGAAATATAAAATCAAGAATCAGAAATGAAAAGCATATAGGTAAATGCAACTTACCATTTACATTGAATGCACTTTAGAAAAAAGAGTTTGAGGTAAACCTCTCACAAGAAATTAAAATTAACCCTATCGGTTCATAGTTCACAGGAGAAAGAAAGCTTATTTTCACTACTGGCTATTAAATTGAACCATGCGATGAGCAATGGACATACGTTGCATATCCCTTTCCTGTTCACATGCTCCGCTTCGAGAAAGAATTTACATATTCGTAGTGTGTTCTTAATTTCTCTCTCTATAGGAGAGAAGAATTGAAATATTTGACCAATATCAGTGTATACTGATCCTCAGATTATTCGTCGCACATTAAATTTAAAAACTTGCCTTTCAGCGGTGATCGATGCTACAGTTTCTCGACGAGAATCACATGTTGGTAAGGAAAAAGGACTGGCTACTCGCCGTCCGGTAGATATTTAAATATTAAAATGATATTGGCCAAATATAACGTTACATAAGCATGTGCAACGTTGCTCCCAGTGTAGACTCAGTTTCACATAAGAAGCCGCGCCAATATTTCAGGTCCAAACGATTCAGGTCTATCTTTAGAAAGAAAAGGAAACTGTATTGCACATATTATGCCAATGTAATTGATTGGTGAATGTGCTTGTACTATGTGATGAGAAGCCAGCTCCAAGAATCTACATGAAACTATCAGTCTCAAGGCTGATTGGCTACATGAAAGGTGTTAAGCTGGGGAATGTATAATCTGGATTCAGAGGACTGTAATTTGATCTGAAGCCAATTAACCACCTAAAGGTTTCCGTTTAGAAAATGCTCCAAATCAATTTTAGGATCTTTTTACTTTTACCTCGTAGTTTGGAACAGTTTTCGCTACTATCAAATGTAAAATACAATTGCAGGCAGTATTTCCATATATTTTTGTAAAAGGATTACCTACATGGTAATGCGAGAGGAAAATAAAAAACTAATATTAGTATAAATAAATTCTTATATTACAATTAAACTATTTTTCAATAAAAATCTCATGAAAATAATAAAATGAGTCAATATTGATCACATGTTTAACAATAGTAGAAAAGATATATCATTTTGATAGCTTTTGAAAATTCTCGCACTCCTTTTGACATTTTTGACAGCTCATCATGGAATTACTGCAACCCAAAAAATAAATATACAAACGTCAATGTCATTCCAACAACTTTTGTTCTTATTTTACCCAACAAAATTTTTTCATGCTTTACAGATGCGTTCTTTTGATAAAAAATCACTAAATTCATATTATCTCTCTTTTTATTCAATTGTTCTCAACACTTAGGTATACACTTCATCAACATTAACAGCTGAGTTTAAAACTTTCAATTTCAAAGCCACAACTCAAGTTCTGCATATTTGTGAAAATAAACAATAGTTGTCAGATACTCATAGAACATTAAAAGCAAACAGAACATTTAGTGTTGCCAACCATTAGCGGCGGAAATAGTGTTACTGTCAAACATGGTCTATATATATATATTTATTTTTATATATAATGTTAAAGACAAAAGGCATGTTATTAAAATAGGTACTTTACCTTATCAACTTTCTTAAATTTTCATTTTCATTTACTAAGGAATGTAATTTAGTTTCTAATGCTTCTGTCGAATTATCTCGTTCACGAATTTGTTGTTTAAGGTCACTAATGGTATCTTCTAATGCCTCAAATATTGCCTGAAACAAAATATAAAAAATCAATCATAATAAGTGGGATATCATGGAAAGTCTAAGGGAATGGCGAGAGTATATGAATAATTTAATTTTGTGATACTTCTACTTACTTTGGTTTCTTCACTAGTTTCAGAGTATACAGGGGGTTCGTTTAAACAAAAAAAGTCTTGTATTTCTTGTGATCCAATAAGTTCAGGTACATTTAAAATAGCGTTTACCAACGTTTGTAAACCATTTACCCTTTCTTCTAAAAAAAGAGGATCGAAATTGTTCTTTAACCATCTTTTTCTTGGTAAATGTTGGACAATATTGTGATATTTATTTTTCAGTCTGTTGCATAGACGGACAAAATCAGTGTAACGACGGAAGACGTACCAGAAGCCTCCGGTCGATTTGTTCTCGATTTTCAACTTGTAGACCTTTAAAGTAAAAAATACAAAATAGAGAAACTTAATTTTTTTATACTCTGGGAGCATATTTATATCTCAAATTCAATACCTAGATCCAAACGACAAGGAAAACCTGCCATAATAAAATTAACATAAATGTATTCAAATGTTTACTGTGAACGAATCCCAATCGCACAAAGGATGAATTTAATTTGCTTATTTGTATTTAATTACAAATTGGTAAACGATTGCATGAGTAGTTACTTAAATAATTTGCATAGAATTTTAGGATGGACATTGTAAACGCTTATTGCATAGTAATTGTGTGGGGTGGGTCGATTATACGAATAGAAATCAAATTAAAAACATACATAGAAACCCACTGGTAATATGGTTAATGAAATTTCATTTTATAAACTGTTTTAAAGATACCTAAATTGAATTCGGTAAATTGGCATGTCCAGATGTAATTAAAAAGCCATTTGAATATGGATAAAATATTTGTGTATAAAAAAATGTATAAACTTAAATTCACAAAAAAAAACTCCATACAAAATAGATTAACTAATTAAAATGGAAAATAAATAACCGTAATAACAGTGAGTTATTAACATAAGCACTGATTGTAGATTATAAAATAATTTCAATTTGATTAAAGTCAAAACATTACTAAAAAGAATTTTATGGTCTACTTAAAAATAAAGTCATTTTAACTGCTTCTGGATTAACCACTTTATGTTACACTCTGATGATTACTTTAATTAAATTACCTTGTAACTGCTTCAATAGATTTACTGTTATATTAAAAGTTATTTGTTAATGACATTTGCACATATAAAATGATAGTTTGTTTTTTAATTTATATAGATTATATATGATTCAAAATGTAAGATTTTTGTGTAACTATGAATATAAGAAATGACACTTGAGAAAAAATTCTGTAACTCACTGTGAATCTAGCTCTTTCTTCCATTATTTCATATCCAACAATGGGAATCTGAATATTACTTAAAGTAATATGTCCATTAGGGATAGATGTACCACAGTTACCATTTTCTTCCTCAATTCTTAAATTTTGTATTGATAAAGTTAAATTCGAAACATTTGATTGTGAATACTGGAAATTTCTATATCTGTAAGCAACAAACCCTTTATTACTTTAGTCCCTCTTTGTAATTTAGTTTATTTATTAGGGATATTACCTAAGAGTTTCTGATAAATATTCCTCAGAGTCCGTTGTGTTTTCTTCCACCTTCTCGAGCACCTCATTATCTAATTTACCTATTTTAATTGTATGTTGTGAAGGGTAAGACGAATCACTAGTTGAACTATCACACATTTTTGTATAAGATTTAAACAAATTAACTTAAATAAATAATCAGTATCTTAATTATACATATTCGGACCAAACTTTCAACTCAACCTAAATGTGATGTAATTAGATTAGATTCACATTATTAATGTGAAAAAAAATAATAATGCTAGTTTCAAAGCATAATATTGTATGAACAAAAACAAAAATTGAAAAGTAATAATGACATCATTTGACAGGTGCAGTGTTTTGTTAGAGGTGCGCTTCTTTGTGTAGAGCATATTCAACTTTATTACGACTAATCTTGTTGATCATTCTTAGAGAACCTATAAAGTGCAGCTATAGATTATAAATCTCTAAAATATGTTAAATAATTACCAAAAATTATGGAAATAAACGAAATATATTATAAAATATTCTTTGGCGTTAGTCCAGTGCACAAAAAGAAGCAAGTTACTTCTGTGGTCCAGAGCAAGTACCGAGCATATAGTATATGACATAGAGCATAAATAGTATATGACATTTAACATTGTCATTTTTACTGTCAAAAGTGACAGATGACACAGTTGTATATCAAAATTAGAAAATATTCAAAACAAACTTAATTTTAAAATTATACAATGGTTTATATACATTTTCCAGCAAATTTTACAGAAGAAGAACTAATGCTACAGGCAAAGTATCAAAAACTGAAGAAAAAGGTTTGTAACGCAAAAATTACTTTATTGTTTTTAATTGAAAATTATTTTAGAAAAAGGCACTGCAAGCTCTTAAAGCACCCAAACCAGAACCTGAGAAACCCATAATACCTAAAAGACCTGCCGAAGCAAGGGATGCTAGAGAGGTAGCAAAAAAACTTATCAAGTCTGGGGTAATACAAGCAATTTCAAAACAGCAAAAACAACCTGAACAAGGTTTTAAACGTCCAAGAGGTCTAGAACGAAAACTTATTTCAGACAAAATTGTTAGTGGCTATCAACCCTTCTCCGCTATTCAAATGGAGGAGGGCCCAGGTAATATCAATACTATTGACCACAAATACTATTTTATAAAGTTTATTTGTTTAGATAATCCTGAAAATAAACCACCCAGAATTAAAAATCTATATGATACCTTTGCAAATGCCAGAGATAGGGAAGAAAGGGGACTGACTGAAAAACAGCAACAAGTGAAACCAGACAAACCCAGACAGGGGAATACAATTTATGTTTCTGGGTATAAAATTACCGAAGAATTTTTGAAGAAACATTTCTCAACAATGGGAAATATCATAAATATTTCAATGGAAATTGAAAAGAAGTTTGTAAAATGTTCATGTTTAATTTATTGTTAGTATATGGATGTTTTTTAGCCGTGGATTTATTACTTTTGATAAAGTAGATTCTGCAGAGAGATCTATTTCTGAGGTGAGATTTTATATTTTGGTAATAAATTGCAACATTTATTTTATGAGTACCTACCTTTATTATCAAGTGAACTTTACTGAGCAAGTATAAAAGGTTACAATGTTTCTAAATCATGTTGGTCTTAGATGGATGGAAGTATGGTGTCTGGAATACCTTTGAAGGTTTCTTTGGCTAGAAGACAACCCCAAATAGAACCAATTAATGATGCAACTTCTTCAGCAGCTTGGGCAACTCTTGGTAAATACATTTTCTGTATAGTTTATATGAAGGTATACTCAAAATAGTGGATTTTCATTATATAAACAAGTGTCTGAGAAAGCTTAGTTCTGTTTTTGAAAACTTGAAAGTAAGGTTGAAATATATTCAAAAATCCACGGTTCAAGTCAAAAAGTCAAAGATCCCATTTTATAAGATACTACTTATTAAAAATACTAACAATTAACACATTTTTTTCAGCTTCTAGTCATTCACAGAAAGGTAATCATAGAGATAAACGAGCTTTAGTAACTTATGACGATATATTTGATTAAGCTTGAAATAATTATAATTTGTGTAATATTTACATTGACAAATGTATTTGTATTTAATTTATAGATACTCTATTACAAAAAAAAAATAAATAAATGTATATAATGAGTATAGTTGTATTGTTTTTGAGTAACCTTCTTTGAATTTCTGGTATATATGTTGTATCTATATTGGAGTGACATCAATTAAAAAGATAGTTAAGTATATGTCCACTTTATTCAATTCATACAAATCAATAAAATGTTATGTACACGATTCATTCTTAAAAATTACAAAACAATCAAACATAACAACTTCACTTCGAAACATTAAATTAAATCGAAACGAATTACAAATTTTTCGGCGGATTAAAATATTCCCAATGATGCAAATGTACAACAGTCCTCTCTTCCCCGTATCCCAGCAATAACAGTCCGGCTATAAGCACCAAAATAATAATAATCATTACATTTAAATCTTGCTTACCGTCTTCGTTATTTAAAACGTTGTTTAAAATATAATTTATCAGTCTTTTAAGTTGATTGTGAGCTTCTGAACCACAAGCTCTTGCTAACTGCCCAGTAAGTTGAACTAATGATTGATCACTGGATCTTCTGTGGTGTCTTCTAACTGTATGGGATACTTCAGAAGAATCCTCAGAACTTGATCTAGTTAATTGTTTAGCTTTTGCATGTCTTCTTCTTCTAGGCACCGTGGGAATGTTATCGTCTACATATTTCTGCGCTCGTAAAGCATAGAAACTCGTAGGAGGTTGCGATGGGATGTATCCTACAGTTGGTTCAGGAGGTCTAGGTGGGGGTTCGTCATCTACATCTGGTTCTTGCATTGATTCTTCATTTAGAGACTGGGAAGCTCGAAGTTTTTCAGACTGTCTAGGTGGTCTGTGAGGAATCGGTTCTTGGATTGGGTCTAGTTCGTTTTGGGAGGTTGATCTAGGGGGTATTATTGGAGGGGTATCTATTATTTCTGCTGAAGGAAGAGACATGCTAACATTTATATCAAGAGAAACTTCTGGGGGTGTAGATTCTAAATTATACTGTTCTAAAAGCAAATCATTGGAAACATCAACTTGGAAATCTAATTTAGAAACATTTTCACGAAGGTTATCTTCTAAAATAATATTTGATTCTTCTACAGGTACCAAATTTTCTTCTTTTGAAACTACTTCAAATGGTTTAACTGAATCTAAAGTATCTGAAATGATTTCTTCTTCTATCGATGCTATGTCTGACAGTTTTTCTTCCTCTAAATATTCCGTCTTAGCTAAACAGGTTTCATTGGGGGAGGTTTCTATTATAGAGCTAGATTGAATCGGAGTTTTTTTTTGTTCAACACTTTCACCTTCCTGTGTTTGACTGTGGATAGTTTTTAAAATTTGGCTTATCATTTCGGGCGGTAAATTTATTTCCCCGATTTGTAAAGCTCCACTTTTCGAGGATATTTCATTTGTCTGTATACTACCACTATCTATTTCGGAAACTATTATTTTTCCAGCAAGAAGTTTATTTACAGTTAACGTATCTACATCTAAATCGGTTACTTCCAGCTTTTTTGCTTTAAGTATATCGATTTCACCGGCAGAAGTTTGGTTAGGTAATTCCGGGTTAGTCAATTTATGAAAATTATCAGGTATTGAAGACGTTTCATCGAAATCATCTTCAGTTTGTACCGGTACAATAATTTCTCTAGTTATATCCGAATCGGGTAGTAGCTTAACTCCATTTAAAGGTTCTACTAGTAAAGAGCCGTGAGTGACAGTTTCTTCAAAAGTGTAACTTGTGGGAGTGATAAGTCTTCTTTCAACTCTAGGAACATCTGCTGTTTGTGTTGGTAAAATTATTTTATCAGTTGGCTCTTGTATAACTTCCTCGCAGACGAAATCATCAGGTAAGGGTTCTGTTTGAGTATAAACTTCTGTTTCACCAGTGAAATCTTTGTGTATCTCTTCTGTCGAGTCGGTCATAATATTTTCACGTGAAGTAATGTCTTGTAAGAGTTTTGTTTTTCTTGGAGGTCTTGGTGGTGCTGGTAGAGGTCTAGTTTTCATTTTTTCTATAATTTCTCCGGATTGTAAGTCTCTAGACGGTTCATCTTCTATTTCTATGTATTGTGTAATATTTATATTTTCTTTATTTTCAATAATATCTGGTGTTACCGATTGTCGATTCTGTGATAAAGTGCTGTAGTTTCTTAAAGGACGTACTGGTACATTTTCACTTTTTTCTTTTGAAGATTTAGTTCTTGGTACGGTGAAAAATTTATTTTCTTGATCTAATTTTGTAGATCGTTTTTTCCGTCCTAAAGTTCTAGGTGGTGGTAGCGGGGGATCTCTAATTTTAGATTTATCCACTACCGAATAACCCATGTAGTCGCAAATTTTTTGAACACAAGGCTCTTCTACGCAAGGTTCGTCCACAGCTAAAGAACTAGTTTGTCTAGATACATCGTCGAGATCTTTCTGTGATGCGCTTAAGGATAATGAACCTCGGGATCTAGATCTTGATGGTCTCTTCGGTGAAACAGCTTCTGTCTGTATCGGTATAATTATTTTTGAGTCTGTTCTTATAGCGTCGATCTGAAAAGAAAAGAAAAGAAAAAAGTTGTTTAATATCAATTATGTTTACTTAGATTTTGTTAATTAAGACGTTCTGTTTATTTCAAGAAAATAAATTACATTTCCTTTCAATAACCTAATTTTCGTTTTTTAGAGTAACGCGCGTGTATTTAAAAACGCTCACTTTTCTTAATTTTAAATGTGGGTTAAAAATATTACGATCTTTTTGAATTATTTCGAGTTTTTTTCTAAAAATAATCTGTAATAATGTCGTTGATTCGTTCTTTTGGACTTTTGCCATATTGCACACAATGCTTTTGACATGGTCAACTGGATTTTGTTGGATTCGTTTTTACAGAATTACTGAAAATACTTTTTACTTATCACCACATAAATAGATCATACCTTAATTTCTTTATATTATTTGTGATAATGTTATTAGCAGTGAGACATACAATATAATCAACAAGGTTCTAGTTAACAATAATAGATAGTACCAACGCATCGTATCGGCTGAGACGTAACGGGTCTACACATGCGCAGTTCGTTACGTATACGGATACGTGAGAAATTAAAGACAAGCTAAAAGTCTCTAATGTTACGTACCCTACTCCGTATCCTTGTATCCCGACCAAAGTCAGTATTCCGTGCTATTTGTACTATATTTTACATCATCTTCCTCGTCTAGCAGCAATGGATTATTTAATATCACTCCCATTTTACGTTTTACAGAAATATAAAAAGGTAAAATAAAAAAACTTTGAGGTTATACAATTATAAACAAAACGAAGCGATACGTTTTCTGCTAAAAAGGCTGTCTTGACAATGTCTTTACGTCAAAGTAACTCCAATACGGATACGGATACGTGCGTAAAAACTTATGACCAGCTAAAAGTGTCTACTATTGATCGAGCACCAAGATTATAAGGTGCGAGGTTTATATATGTCCTCACCACCATGGTGTATATACAATTTATTTTTTCCACCACTAGCCAAATGTAAGACAAAAATTGAAAATAATTCACAAACGCACCACGAGAAACGTTCACTCCGTCGACAAGTAAACTGTCAGTTTTCGATATATTATGAACGTACTCGTTATGTCATCAGTCATTTTTGGTTGAGCGCCAATTTTAAACTAATGGCATTTTTATTTAAATAATTCTATCTCAATAGGTAATTTGAAGCAGCAAATATGTTAAAGACAATCCCTTATATACTAAATTATGTTGCACAAGTTTTTGTTGAACTACTATCCCTGATTTCTCAAAATATTTGAATTTGACCATTATTGACCTAGAGCAATCATAATAATAGAGAAATTCAACTTCTCAGTTGGCTAGAAGAAGCAATAATTGTCAACCTCACAGCTAGTAGTGAAAAAAATACATACTTATACATAGGTAGCTTAGTTATTAATAACTACTCACCACAGGTTCCTGAAGATTGTTCTCAGAGCTGAAGAAAGTTCTATTAGGACCAATCGACTCCACAAATGATTCATTTTCGATTGTGTTTAAACTTTTGAGACTTTTCTGTTTTCTTGGGGGAGCTTCTGGAATATCTTGTTCCAGATACTTGTAAAAACCATCATGTTTAAACGCAGGTTCTTCTATATATTCCAAATGACTAATTTCCGGCTGAGTAACATTCATGTGGTAACTTTTTCTTTCCGGTACAACAGTGTCGCTTTTATAAGTGATGATACCGGGCTCAGTAACTCTTCTTTCAAAAATTGCTTGATGCATTTTCGACCCTAATCGTGACATGGAGTTATTGTCGATGTTAGTTAAACTTTTTTGTCTCCGAGGAGGAGCTTCTGGTGTATATTCCTGGCTGGTATCTTCTTCTTCTATATCTTCATCTTCTTCGTATCCGTAATTTTTATAAGGATTAATTATTTTTATTTCCGGCTGGTCCTTTCCTTGCATCACTTCGTTTTCGTACATCACATCTCTTTCATCGTCAGCAAAAATATCGACACTTTCCCTATGATGCGCCATTCTTTCTTCGACAGAATCATCTTGGATTGTTTCTTGGTACGGAATAAAGTCTTCGTTCGTTTTTTTCTTTCTTCTGCTTCTACGTTTCGGTCTACTGGGAGGAATAGTATCAATTTCATCGTCAGCAGTTTCTTCGTCTTCATAAGGCATTTGCTCTTGAGAAGCGTGTGGAGTTTTCTTCCTTTTGGGTTTCTTGATAGATTTCTTTTTGCTGGGGATATCCGGTAGAGACGTATGTGAACCTTTCATGGTGAAATTGTTACCATCCTCCATCTGTACCAAGGCGTTGGTTGGATTTCTGAAAGCTTCCCTTATTTCCGTGCTTAGATACATTCCTACTTCTATATTATCCTGCGATATACCTTTTTGTCTTAAAAAGAATTCATCAGGATTAATTTCTTCTAGTACTCCTTTTCTGTGTATTCTTAAAGAACTACCTGATGAATATCGCTGTTCCTGTTCGTTATTTGGAGGAAAATCTTCCGGAGAATCTAAATCTGTTACTCTAGTAGTTGTCTTTGGTTGTTCTTCTAAAAATTCATCTGGATTGAACCTACCCCTTTGCCATCTACTTAAATAGTCTCGTTCTTCTATTAGTTCTTTATTTTCTTTTTCATACTCATCTTCACTATCGATACCTTCATTATATCTGATATGAGACGGTTGCCTAATATCACTAGAGTCACTAGGAATATCTCTAGCTGTTGCTTTTTCCATTGAATCCTCCGAATGAAGAGGTATCCTAATAGAATCAGTGGTACTGTACCTTGAATCCTTACTATCTTCAGTCGTTCTACTATCAGGTTTATTTGCTCTAGGTACTGTAGCAAAGTCGAAAACTGGTTCGGCTGGTTTCGGCTTCTTTTTAAAAATCCTGGGATACGTACCGAAGTCGAAAATTGTTTTCTTGGAATCACCAGCGTTGGATTCCGTCGAGACGTTTCGTTTTATTGACTTATTCATATTCATGTGCGGTAGACTAAATCGTGGAAGATTAATTTTTGCAGTATCTGGAATTTTAGGCATGGTGAACTTCTTTTCGATCTTAAATCTTTGAAAGTTCGGTTTTTGGAATTTCGGTCGGTCTGGTAGGTTGATATGTGGTCGTTTCATGTTGTGAAGTTTATTTTTAAAACTATCCGCTTTTTGTTTAAAAGCTTTTTGGAATTTGCTCGGTCCTTCTTTTGTTTTAGGATCAGATCCAGAGCTGCGAGAATCAGTGTTTGTTGAAAAGGCAACCCGTTGGGATTTGGGTGATTTTTCTAAATTTGAACCATCATTTTCTTTGGATTTGTTTATTGAAAAACTGAGTGGGGGTGGGGTACTTAGAGCTTGCGCAGTATCTATGATGCAAACGGAGCTATTGTTTAACGTGACAGTTGGTATTATTTCAATATTATCCGGGGGTGGGTTGACTGGCTCGTATTCATGGTCACTGTAAAAAAATAAAATAAAAGTGAAGAAGTAAATATTTATATTTTTCGACCTAGTGTCATAATATGTCTAGGGTTTCATTTGAAATTTTCAAGTTTTGACAATTTTTTAATGTTCAAGTCCGCTCTATTTTTGTGGACACCTAGTAGAAATATTTATATTCATTATAAAGCTGCCAGGATACTAAAATATGAACCTTCTACTGTATTCTGGCATGAAGAATAGTGTTGCCGCGAGACGAGACGAGACAAAATCTGTCTCTCGTCTCTTAAAATACCCCGACGATGTAATAAAAAAGCTGGGAAGTTTTGCATCACATTATATTTGTCTTAACGCAGAGTCAGCGAGAACATTGTTATCAAAGTCTATAT
>CAJUYI010000086.1:140631-161236 GCA_910591695.1 Galerucella pusilla
ACTTTTTGTTGGCCACACTTAGACTGAACTCCTTTATTGATGGTTTTAAAAGCAACCATTTTGCGGGGGATTATATCGTGTCGCGATCTATCGGTGCGAGCCTAAACTAGAAAAGTAACAATGCCAAATTTAAGTCAATTTAAGTCAGGACCTATCACGTGGAATTTTGAAAGTGATAAATATTTTCTATTGCTTGAGATAATTTAAACCTCTACCTATAAACATTTAGACGACAAATCGCACCACGATATGATTACCCGGCAAAATGTTCCCCTTTACAACCATCCGACGAACACGCTCTTACTTGTTGTAGTATCGTTTTGCTTTTGCTTTCGTACGTACAGCAGACTGCTGCTCCGAAGATTCGGTCTTAAATAATTCGGCAGCAGATGGCACTCTACGCTTAGGAACTTCTTTTTCTGATTCTTGATTTTGTTGTTTTATATAATCACCCGCTTGATTAACTGTATACGATTGATCGGCATGTCCTAAATCATTTTTTAAATATATTTTCAACTAGACCAATATTATCCACTAAAACCCCTCAGACAGGATGAAATGATAAACTGAAGCCTTGAGGAGCTACATCTCCGAGACTTGAGTAGAAGAAAGGGGAAGAATAGATCCATTAGATAAAAAAAAGAAGATTTCTAACATTAGCATGATAAAAAAGGAATCCGTCATTACCTACTAAGTTTGAATGATGCTGCGCATGATCACCTCGATTCATATTACCAACAGGGCCAGTTTTAACTGGTTCCACTGGTTGAATCTCGTTCGAACCAGAAATCTGTGGATTTTGATGGATCTGTGGAAGACTTGCAGTATTTTGCTGCATTTGATAAGCTTTTTGCTGCATTTGATAAGCTTGATACTCTGGTTGTTGGAAACTTGGTTGCAGTGGATTCGTTTGCTGGAAATTCTGCTGACTCATTGGAAGTACATTTTGATACGCTAAGTTTGGTTGTTGAAAGTAAGGTTGACTTGAGACTGGACGTTGGACATTATGTGGATCTTCTTGTTGAACATCGGATATAAACTCTTGTTGATGAGGATTTTCTTGAGATAAGTTTTGAATTTGATTGAGCTGTTGATTGTTGGCGTCCGAATTTAAAACCTGCTGAGCTGGCATGTGAAAATTAGGCTGTTGATATTCTTCTGCTGAATTTTGTCGATTCATTTGATTTTGAGTATTCTGCTGAATTAAATGTTGTGGCTGATGGTAATTTGATGCTGTGTGGCTCGATTCGTTTTGTACGTTTTGCACGTTAGTAATTTGTTGATCTTGGAAATTTGACAGATGATCTTGATAATTTTGTTGTGTCGAATTTTGGTGATTCGATTCAGCAGAATTTGCGTTATAAGGAGAATTTTGTTCGTGGCCGGGAGGAAGGGTGTAATTCGGTTGGGAATTATTTGGTGTAAGATCAGTCTGCAAATATCCAAAAGTTATTTGTAGTCAATCGAAATGAAAATATACATTGCAAAGGCTTAGCTTGGATAAATCTTCCAAATGAAGTCTTTTTAGACACAAAAAAAATGATTGAAACTATTGAATACTCAAAAATCTTCGATTGGAAAACTTATCCCAACCTTTTTGCCTACTTTTATGTTTGTATTTATTAACCTTCGACGAAACAGGTTTCGCGTGCTGATGTCTAACAGGTCCAACAGGTTTTGAAGGCATTGTCTGGGGATATATTTTTGGTTTGAAATCTCCAGCCTCAGCATTTTGGTCTTGTTGATAATGCATCTGATATTGCGGATTGATCATCTGCTTGGGTTCACCAGCTCCCATAACATGGATATCACCTTCTTTTTCCGTGCCTTGCACAATCTGGGGTGGGTTTTCGAAATGTTGCATAGCAGGTGCAGGGGTCCGAACTCGAGGTATAGATTGATCTGCATACGGTGCTGATGGGATGTATTGGTGTGCGTTCAGATTAGGAGCAGTGTGAGTGACATGGGGCATTTGAAAACCTTGAACCGAAGGATTTTGTCCGGAAATAGTTGGGTAAACAGCAGATTGAGTCATATGTAGATGATTAGGTGGCAAAAATTGTTGCTGATTTGCTTGTTCAGGTATCTAAAAATTACTTTCTATATTTTTGTTCATTTTTGTATTACCTACTCACCCTTGGACTTTGAGAATATGAACTTAAAGGTTCTTGACGTTTGACATTTTCTACGTGACCGGCATGTACACCACTAGAAACTACACCTTCTTGGTGTTGTTGTTGCTGCTGTCTAAGAAGTTTCGATTTGGACTCCGGTTTGGGTTCAGGTAGATCCATACCGTTACTTAATTTCAACTTGGAGGTAGTAATTACAGCTCTATTATCTCCAGGTACCCAATTTTCGGAACCGGGTTGTTGATATTGATAACCGGTCATTTTGACAGGCTGGGCATACATTTGGCCTATATTTGTTGGATATTCTACGTTTGTACTTAGTTGTCCCGTCAATTGATATGGCTGACCAAGTATATTCAACTGAGAACCGTGTCCAGTCGTATTCATCTGAGATGGTTGGGAGGGCATGATCATCTGAGATCCTTGGGCGGGCATATTCATGTGAGAAGGTTGGGCGGATGTAATCCTTTGAGAAGGTTGGACGAGCATATTCATATGAGACGGTTGGGCATGTGTCATGAACTGAGAAGGTTGGGAGGGTACATTCATATGCGATGGTTGGGCGGATGTAATCCTATGAGAAGGTTGAGCGGGCATATTCATATGAGACTGTTGAGCGGGCATATTCATCTGAGATGGTTGGGTGGGCATATTCGTATGAGAAGGTTGAGCGGGCATATTCATATGCGAAGGTTGGGCGTGCATATTCATCTGTGATTGTTGAACGGGCATATTCATCTGAGATTGTTGAACAGGCATATTCATCTGAGATTGTTGGGTGAGCACATTCATCTGAGAACCTTGCCTCGTTGCATTAAGTTGAGAATTTTGCTCAGCTGTAAAATGCGGATACTGCCCGTATGGGTTAGTTTGAAGATTCTGCCAATAAGTTGGTTGGTGTGAAGGATCACTAGGCATTGAATAACTTTGATTCTGGTAATTTACGTGCTGTAGTGCAGGATCGCCGTAGGGTTGATTATTAATCGCATAGCTTTGAAGAGAAGGATCCTGCTGCCAATTTTGAGTTTGATAGTTTCCGTAATACGTATTCGGAGTGCTTTTGGTCTCGTGGGTATTAGTTTGAGGACTGGGAAATAAAAGGATGCCAATCGGTATGGGAGAATAAATTTAAAAGGATCTGGTATATTTACCTAAAGTTTCCGTCCTGATAGTTGATACCAGGCATTGACTGAACTCTGACATGTGAAAAGTGTAAAGTATATTTGAAAATAAACTTTGTAACTATATAAACTTGTTTAAATAATTCTCATAGATAAACTTGGACTTCAAAATTGTATTTGAAAAAAAAAAGAGAATTCATCGCAATCGTGGTTTTACCGACACCAGCGGTTGGTTCCAAAAGTGTTTCTTTCGGTGTCCAAGTAACGATCTAAGTGAACAAAAATAGATGAGGATTTACATAAATAATATAAGGTGTCATCTAGATTCAAGAAATCTATAAACCAGAGCCGCTTCATATGGGCTACAATCCGGTACATGGAGTCCAAATTTATCTGTTAAAGAATTTTGAAAAAACTCACCCAGTTGGTTCTTGTCTTTGCTCGATTGAAGGTGATTGATTATGGATTATCTGTAGAAAAACAAAAATCATTTAAAAACGGACATTGAGAAATAAAATAGGAAAAAACAGCTGATTTTTGTCCGATAATCCAATAACTTCTAAGTATATATTGTTATTGATAGCATAAAATGAATGTTAATGATTAGCTACTTTGATTAATAAAATGAGTGAAAATGAAATACCTGTCCCATACTGCAAGGTGGTCTAGGAGCACCATATCTTCCCATCGGCGTTTGGAAATATTGCAAGCCGTTAGCCGAATTCTTCTTGTTGTCTGCTACGCTATAATTAGTGGATGAATGGTTAAAATAAATTGAAAGAAAGAAAAAGTGAGTTTTTAAAAGAATTAATAAAGTATAATCCCATAATGAGATGACATTGATTTGTTTATTAAAGATCAAATTATTGTTACTTATTGAAATGAATTATTTATTAATAGAATTAGTAGAAAAATAAGTACATTGGAAGAATATTATTGTGCAAGCAATTTTGTTAAATCAAAAGTAGCCATGCAAACTACTAAAGTAACAAAACTTTTGAATCTATCACAGATTCGTTATAAACCTTCTACTCGTTGTTCGTGATTCACCCTGTACATTATTTTTAGATAGCGATATGTGTTTGTTCAAATAGTGCCACAACTTTCATTTATTGGTAGTATTTGAAATGAATATTGAAAAATGTAGCTCGTAAATAATTAATCAACTTTTAAAATATTCCTTGAATAAGGAGCTTAAAATAATTGCACAGTATAGGAACGAACCTATACTGTGATAATTGTTTAAAATTTACTGTACCTATATACCTATCGATGCCAACAAAAACTATCAGTATAAAAAAGAAGTCCGTGTGCTGTGGGAGCCTTAGCACATATTATAATACACCATTGTACTCTGTGGCCTTAGTTCTCTGCTATTGACTGTCAAAAAACGTAGGTTTTTCAAACGCGAGTGAAGTGTTGTATACGGTGGTTGGAAATATGTAAAATCTTCTAGAAGAATGGTAAGTAAAATGACTAATTTGTAACTTATTACTCTATTAAATACTATAATTAAAAATTCAATTGTTTTTAATTGTATTGAAACAGTAGTTGAGTAGGTATGTAACAAATGAAATGATAAAAAATATCTCGATTGCTACCGATGTAAATAGCTTTGATGTTTTGGGACCGGTGACAAAACTACGAAACAAAATAAGTGGATCTATTTGACTATTTGACTACGCGGAGTAATTATGTTGAATGGCAGAAACATTCCTGCCAGTACCAACCAAATTTTAATAAAATATAAATCTGATGAGAGAAACTTATTAACCGAGGTATATTGCATAACTGTTTAATTTCTTTGTTACCCTTTTTGTTGGACATTTGCCATATTATGTAAAAGATCAACTTGGTTTAAAACACAAACATAGCCTTAAAATTTTGTATCTACACCTAATTGAACTTTTCTATTAGTTCATTTATTTTGTAGGTATTTAAATAAATACAATAAATTTTACTTATTCTAGTTTTGTTTTTTTCAGGATTGAGATTCTTCTAGCATTGTCATCAAAGTGGTAAGTTTTTCTGAACAAAAACTTAAATTTAGTCCAAGAAAATACATTGTGTCTGAACAAGTTTGCGTGAAATATTAAAGATCGACAAGCCTTCACACATTACCTATTGCCAATGTTTTAGTCGCAACATAAATAAATTATTCATTTCGGAAGGGTTAATTTAAACTATTTTATGAAAAACGTTTCAATAGCCCAAATGCTACACGGTATTAATTTTTTTTAATTCATAGATAGGTGGATTTTTAAAACATAACTAGGTACAATGGAATTGTTTGACAGTTTAATAAATAACTTGATTTAATTGATTGGATTTGTGGTGCAGTCGAATGTTATATATTCCTCCAAAACATTTACATGTAAAATTCTTACTGATTATTATCATTATTGATACGAAATTTGGCATCATGTAAGGATGATATAATATAGTCTCGTCTTAAATATGTTGGGGACAACCAAAATGTAAACAAGGCTATTCTACGAGTGTCTTTAAATAGGTCATTGGTTTTTTCTTTCGTAGGTATGTAGGGTTGAAATAATACCCTTCTTGGTGTGCGTCATCGATTGTTAATGTCCTAACACATTACGTAATGGGAAAAAATGCAGATCTGTGATTAATCCTAATCAAAATATCACAATAATGAACCGTTTAAATAGAGAGATTTTAAGCAACATAAATTTTGATATACGTTACACGCTAAATTTTAATCTGAGCGAGCGCAGTCTTTCTAAAATAGCGGATAACATTTTTAATTATTTCAGTTTTTGAAGCCATAACCTGTGAACGTTATTTTTTGTTTGGTGTAACTAACCTTAAATTTTCGGTCTGTTTAATTTGATTTGTAGACATTAATTATGGATAATATAAAAAATATAATTAGACGTCGAAATGATCAAGGTCTAATAGAAGAACTTAATAAGGGGTATTATTCTTCACGAAATTTTCAGCATAGGTACATTAGGCAAAATTAACTTTTAAAATCGGCGTTGACAAGTTAAAATATTCAAAGTTGTATATAGTATATTTTGAGACCCAAAATATAATGAAGTATTGAAATATGTTATTTAAAATTGTTTGTGCATAGTTTTAATACAATTCTAATAGTTTTTTCATATGTATTTTTTTTATTCAACGAAATAAACATAATACACTTGACAATTATTATGTCAAAACCTTACCGCTTAATAAGGTTTCGTTTATTTCGACGTAAATAACGGAGTAAGTTATCGCTTATTAAGGTGATCGGTTATTTTTTTTACTATTGCGCATGAGCAGAATAACCGATAACGTATAACGTTGATCAAATATTAGTGGCTTAAAATCTCTCTATTAAGGTGAGCAGTTATTTTTTTACTATTGCGCATGAGCAAAATAACCGATAACGTATAACGTTGATCAAATAAGTAGCTTAAAACCTCTCTAATGTATTACAAACGTTAACCCTAATCTTTGACTTACAAAAATTTGATTGGTTGATGTTTAGATTACGCGCAAGCGCAACCTATCAATCGCGAGGTTGATTACTATTCTGATGATCTTATTTATTAAATTTGAGGTTATCTATATGTCAAAATAGCAAATAAAATAAACGACATGCCGAAAACCCGGTTATACGTCACAATCGATGACGCACACCAAGAAGGGTATTATTTAAACCATATACGAGTTATTTGTGACAATATTGAAAGCTTCAATTTTTTATCAAGACAAGAAATTTTTCTCAAAAATTTTACGTTTAAAAAACAAGTTAATTTAAAAACTCACCTCCTAGCTTCGTCTACTGCTGGCGCATGAGGGACTGTTTCTTTGCTTGGAAAAAATCCATCGTATACCACATAATTGTTCATCTGTTTCACTGGTGCATTTAACGAATAATGTTTATTGAAAAACGATAATAATTTCTCGCTCGGCCTATCGATCGCCATTTGTACAGGTTCGATTTTTTCTTTCTATAAAAATAATAGGAATTTTATATATCAACCAAAATTTTTTTTTCAAGTTCATCTACCTGTAGCATGTGTTCAAATAATTTTTTACCCAATCCATTACGCTGTCGCGATTCGTGTATATAAAAGTCCAGCAAACACGGAGGGGAGACTTGATAATGTATCCCATTTCTATCGAATACGTACAGACTTTTATTTCCTGTTTTTAACATACCCGTAATTGCTCCCTTTGACCTTAAAAAAAAGCATTGGTTAATAAGATAAAGAAAAGTATACTTTGGTAAGTTTAAGGAATGCAGTCGAAAAAATTCGATATTGCCACGTTTAACTATGAAAAAGCTAAAGTGCTAAGTATGTAGTGATAATAATTAGAAAAGGGACTTTTTATCATTAACAATATGATTAAACGTTAATTCTTTAATGTGCTTGTTCCCTTGGACTTTTTCCATTAACATTTTTTTTCCAATTTATGAATATTAAAAGATGAGCACTTTTCCAAATTTGTTATGGGCTTCTTCAAGCTCTGGCAGCGTTGTACGAAAACCATAATTACCACATTCTCCGAATTACATAATTGGTGATTTTTTATCGAAATGCCTGACCAGCTGACTTCTTATTGGCAAGCGCGTGCGTGAGTTCTTCCCTCTCACTTCCTCAATTGACTGATATTGATTTATCCATTGGCGTTGATATTGTCAGTGACCTTTGTATATTCAGTTTTACTTGGTAAAATAGGTACCGTACGCCATTTGTACGTTTATGACAGATACCACCGTGTTTCGTCGCCTCTTACCGATGCCCCGTAGCTTCAGTTAAGCTTGCCAAACTATATGTAGCAAATTCGACAACTCGTAATCGATTTTTCATTTTTAAACGACTTACCCGTTACCATTTGGATCGACCAAAACATATAATTTGTGCTCAGAATTTCTGAGTCTGTCAGCTGTCGTAATAGGTTTACTCAAGCCTTGAGCTGAGGCAGAAGCTTCACCCATCCGGTTCACTATTTCGGACACTTTGCTAACCACATCTCTGGAACAATAATTTCAATTAAAATATATCAAATTAGAAAAAAGAATATGAAATACGAGGCTTGTTCAATTGAAACCCATCTTTGGACCAGGAAAAATTTATTGACAAGTACAGTTACAAATAATTACCACTACAATTGAGGCACATATCCCACTGTTTCACCAACCGATGTATACCCTGCTTATAGAATTCTTGTGGCTGCTGCTGGAAGAATTCTTTCACAGCGTTTTGTACTTCTGCGTCCGACTGAAAACAACCAAAGATGAGTTTCAATTGAACAAGCTGTGTATCTATAATAGTATGCCTCTTCTCGATCCCTGCTACTTCCACTACTCCTCTGCTTTCCGACGCTCGGAGATTTTTGGCAATGCGAAAATTTACGTTTTGTTGCACTACATTTAAAAAACGTTTCAAAATTTAAAATCTGACTATCGAGACGTTGCAAATTATTGCCATAGACCGTTAGACCTACAGGTTTTATAAGAACTAAAGGAAGCTAACTGTAATTTTAAAAGGAAACTGTAACTTTTGTTGGACAGGTTTATTCGAGGGGTAAACCACTGAAGAAAATAGTGTACAAGTTGGAGAAAATACATTAAAAGTACAGAAAATACCTAAAAAATACTAGTATCATTAGAAAATACTCAGTAGTAATACCCCTAGGGTCTTGATAATACCGAGATAATTTTATCATAGAGAAAGCTGAAAGCGTGTTGCTTGATAATAGCCCAAGGCCGCAGGCCGAGGGCTATTATCTTTGAGCAACACGCTTGAAGGATTCTCTACGACAAAATTTTGAGTATTTATCAAGACCCGAGGAGCATTCGATAAGATAATTTTTTACTTTGTCGCTTTCAAAAAATTGATTGCCAATCTGATGTTTAATAATTTTCAATACAAACTTTATCAATTTTAATCAAATAGTATTCATTTTTATTTAAAACTACAGTTGTGAAAAGTACAATTGGTAAATTATACTTTGGCAAGTTTATCTGAAACCGTGAAAGAAATACAGTCGAAAACGTTCGACCATGGAGACTAGACATAAGGAGCACAAACTCTGTATTATGAAAAGTGTCCTCGAAATGCGTTAAATTGTGATGGCGCTCGTGTAGCAAATTGGTCTGAAATGTTTAGTTGGAATGTCATAGTAAATTATTTAAGGTTATGTAAATGGAGATGGTTTGTTTATTTTAACTAGGTTACATTTCATGCTTGGCTTTAGCAAATTTCAAGGAAAAAATAAGTATCTCGCGTAGCTGGTGCTATGTTTGGTTAAAGGTAAGTTCCTTCAATATATTTACTTCACAACACTCGTTTTTACCATTAATTGTTAATTTAGATTCAACTTTTATAAAATAAATAAACACTAATGTCACTAATATAGACGTAGATTTTGTTAGGTTAACTTGGTCGGCATACTTCATTCTGTCCTCAGACCAATTTGCTACTTCCGCGCCATCTACTATTCAATGCTTTTCGCGGACACTTTTTCGAAATTTTTCCTATACAAGTTTGTGCTCCTTATCTCTAGTCTCCATGCGTTCGACATTGCCACGTTTAACTATAAAAAAATAGAAGAACTGATTATGTAGTGATAATAATTATAAATGGGTCTTTTTATTATTAAAAATATGATTGAACGTTAATTTCATAATGTGCTTGTTTCCTTGGATTTATTCTATTATAACATTATTTTCCAATTTATGAATATTAAAACACTTTTCCAAATTTTTTATGGGATTCTTAAAGCTCTGGCAACGTTGTACGAAAACCATAATGACCTCACCCTCCGATTACATAATTGGTGATTTTTATCGACCAGGTTACTTCTTATTGGCAAGTGCGTGCGTGAGATCTTCCCTCTCACTTCGTCAGTTGACTGATATTGATTTATCCAGTGGCGTTATATCTTTGTATTTTCAGTTTTACTTGGTAAAATAGGTACCGTACGCCACTTGTACGTTTGACAGATATACGCCATGTTTTTCCTCGCCTCTTACCGACGCCCCGTAGTCAAGTAAACACCAAACTGAAAACACCACATGTAGGGTATTATCAAAGGTAATACCACGAGTGCTTCAAATTTTATCGATAATTTTTTCTTTTCCACGAAAACTTGTTTATTTGGCAAAAATATGAAAACAAACAGATTGATAAAATCACGAGTCCGTTAGGACGAGGGATTTTATCTAAATTCGGTTTTTTTGAATGTTTTTGCCTCAAATAAACAAGTTTGAGTGATGAAAAAAAAAAATTATCTGATAAAAATTGAAGAGCGAGTTGTATTTGGGAAGATTATTTTTTCCAACAATTTAAAATTTTGTATTACCTGAATGTTCAATATTCTCTTGGGTGATGGCACTCAATCGGTTTGTGCTCATTTTTCAATAAACTTCGAAGCACTTTAAGTTGTCAATAATGACAAATTCGAAGTAAAATTTTGACGTTTCGATGTAAACAAGGTATTATCGATGAGGAAGCAGAATTATCAGTATAATCCCGAATGATTGGCTAGAATAATGTATTGCTATTGGTTAAAACCACCAAAATGTCAGATTTTGACAAGTGAAAAAAATAATCGCTGTAATACAGCGGTGATTGGATGAAATTTGACACATGACTTGAAATTAAGTAATTTGATTGGTTACTATATCCAGTAAAAAATTATCTTAAAAATACGTGGAAAATGCAGTGGAAAATACAGAAAACTGTTGAAACTGTTGAAACATTTCAATCGCATATTTTTTTATGAAAAAAGGAAAATATTTTCTTTAAGAAAATACTTGGGACAATACCCGGAAAATACAGAAAATTTCACCCCTCGGGTTTATTTAATATTACAGCAGCGGTATACAAAATGTCCCCCAAAGTTAGAATCATATGGAAAACTTTTTTATTATTAATTTTAGGTTCGTCAAAAAATATTAGTTTCACTCAAGAGTACCTTTAAATTTGACAATATCGGAAAATGTTACTAAAAAAATTTGATCAACAGTAAAAATACAAGAGCTTTTTTTTATCGGATAAATTTCTCTTTGCAACGAAACAGTTTTGCCATAATCACTAATTTTACGAGAAAAACTGACAAATCGCGACACCGAAGGTGGAGCGATTTTATCTAATGTCAGTTTTTCGAGCAAATTTAGTGATTGGCAAAACTTTGAGTTAAAGAGAAATTTATCCGATAAAAGAAAAGCTTGAGTGTTTTTTGCAAGATAAATTAACGACAGAATTATATGGATGAACAACAAAAATAATTATCTTTATATACTTGCGACTCATTGTCATTGTGTAAAAGTGACGTCCGCTTGCTAGATATTGAGGAAGAGGAGTTTTTATCGATGTCAAAGTGACAATAACATTTCCAGGTATATGACATTTTAACATTGGAGTTAATTTATCAACTATAGGTACGTTTACACCGGGCGTACCAAATTTTTAGTCCGAGGTCTAAATGACGTCACGTGTACTTTACTTTCGGTGTAAACCTCCAAGGAGTAAAATTTGGTACTCGAATTTGATCCGTCTCAACTAGGGTGGATTAAATTCAACTTTTAACGGTGTAAACACGGCACATCAATATTCGTGGACCAAAGTGACAGTTTTCTAAAAGCACAGAGTAAAAATAGGTCGCTGTCACGTAAGATCGGGTCAAAATAATTTAAAAAAGCTGAATAAAATAACTAAATAAAAAAATATAATAAAAATCTACCATAGAATTAACTTAAGATTTAAGGTTATGTCATTTCAATATGAAAATGTCAATTATTTTGGTCCCAGACTTTGAACCTGGACTATTTTAATCCAGCAAAACAGTCAGTATAAACACTGATGCTCTAAACTAAAATAAATAAGTCCACGATTTGGTCCTCAGCCCAAATTGCTCCACACGGTGTAAACTAACCTAGTAAAAACACAAGAGCTTTTTTTTTGTCGGATAAATTTACGAAACAGTTTTGCCAATCACTAATTTTACCAGAAAAACTGACAAATTATAAGAAACCAAAATTGCGACTCATTGTCATTGTGTAAAAGTGACGTCCGCTTACTAGATATTGAGGAAGAGGAGTTTTTATCGAGATAAAAAAGGTGACATTTCACATTGGAGTTAATTTATCATATATAATACCACGAGAGTGAAAATTTTGTCGGCAAAATTTTTCGATAGTCATGAAAGTTTGTTGCTTGGCAATTTTGCGAATGACATTTCCAACAAAATTAAATGTTATGAGCAAAATTACCTAAAAGCAACAAACTTGAATACAAGAAAAAATTTTACCCTACAAAATTTTTAATTGAGTGGTATTCGACATGCCTATTTCACGAGAGAAAAACTGAAAAATCATATAATTTTATACACATAGATTTGATATACATATTAAACGTCAAAAAATTGCCGCGACAAGACAAAAAATTGCCTTCAAATTTTGTCAGTTATCAATTTACTTTAGTGAAATAGTCAGTACATACTTTTTACGGTCCATAATAAATGTTTTGATTTCCAAACCAACTCTAATGTTTAAATTTACAGTTCGTGATTGCTTTTTGTTGAAGAATAATGAAAAAAAAGCGGTGATAATTAAATTTCAATTCTTGATTACATAGCATGTTGCTAAATAACGGGTTGGGAAATGAGGTTTATTTGAAAATATCTTGAAAAAGTGGAAAACAATCGTTAACCCACAAAACGTAGCGTGCATGTACGAACTGATCTGTAATCTATATAAATCGTCAGTTTTACAGTGGAAGTTATATTTGGAATTGCGTGAATTTGCGTACTAGGCTAAAGCTAGTTTTCGTCAATTTCATAAATATTTATAAAAAATTGATTTACAGAAATTTTGGTAGGAGAATTGACCAAAAAAAACAGAAAAAAAATCATTAGAAAACGAGGTTTAGTAAAAATATTATAAAGAGTGACCTCATATACAATTTTTTCCTTACATCCTTCGTTAACGAACTATCTATATGGTTTTAAAGTTAATACCTTGGGCGGAGACCTACAGATTGCGACAAAGTTTAATAGGTCATACGATTCACACAAGTGCGACAAGATATGAACAAGACAAGAGTAAAGCTCACAAGTAGATCAGTTTTTCAACCAAAACACAACATAAAAAGAGCAATATGAACACACGCTCACCTGCGCGGACTGATCTCATTGTGAGTTTTACCCATAGATTAATTCTTGTCTCTCTTTCAAATATTATCCTTTTCGTACTTGTGTAAATCGCATGACCTATTACACTTTTTCGCAATCTGTATATTCGGCGTTGAATTAAAATTATAAAATAATGGAGATAGAGTTCCGGGAGTTAGAACTTTTTTATTGAGAATTTCCTCCTCTTTGATAATTATTTTTTATTAATTCCTTAAATGTTCATACTTTTTAAGATATTTTAAATATTTTTCTCTACTGTTTATAAACAAACAATATTTATTTAATTTAGTTTTCTTTTTTCACAGATTTTACCGGTCTCGTTTTAGCTCAAGAAATGCGATATGCCTTAAGGTAGGAGAATGTTGAGACGAATAACAAAAATAAAAATAATTGTGAAAATAATAATAATAGTTTATATTTTAGAACTTTTTCCCTGTTAAAAATAGCAATTAATAATAATTATTTCCTATAAATGATATTTTTGAAATTTAATATATATTTTTTAATTTTTGTTATTTGAAATGTGTGTCTGAAATGTTTTTGCTATTTACAATTTTTTCTTTTCATTTTCAATAATTTTATAAATATATTAAATATTGGAAACATCCCAGCAAGAGGATATTTTTATATGGATTTTGTTTCTGCTGCTTCTTTTTCAGGTCTTTTCAGCGCTGCAACTTTCTGTGAGCAAATCGGTCAATCATTTAGGTTATAATTATTAAGATTTAATATTTTTTATTTCAATTGGAAAGTTATCAAAACAAGAATAATGGAAAAAATACAAAAAAAATATTTACTCAATAACAGAAAAATAGATATAAAATCGCTTGAAAATTTAATTTTTCTCTTCAATTTGGAACATTATTAAATCCAAAGAATTAATTCTATAAATAGTATAATATAAAATGAAACACTGGTGAAGAATTTAAATTTTTCTATAGCTATTCAGATGAAGAGATATTTTAAGTTATTTTTTCGAGACATCTATTCAGTCGGGCAGTTATAATTTTTGAAATATTGAGATACTCAGAATTCCCTAGGTAAAACCGATTGCTCTAGACAACTCAGAAAGAATAATTTGGGAAGAAAAAAGCATAGGATTTCTGGTGCAACGTTCTGGGTAACAATAGGTCAACCATTTTTTAACACAATTTAATAATTCTTAATTTATCCAGAAAGTTATTAAAACAAGAATAATGAAATATAAAAAACAAATTTCATCAACTCAATAATATAAAAAAAATCGCTTCAATTTGTATAATATTTTAAGACGTCTTAAATTTTTTTTAAATGAATAAAATAGCTTAAATAATTATATTTCTTTCACAGTTTGTCCGTAAATCAGAAACATTTCAAGAAACTCAACTCAACCGCATAATGCGCCGCACCCTTTTTTGCATTAGCAAAAAATCGTTTCAAAAAAAGAACACGAAACATTTCCCCACTGCCGAATTTGCCGGTTTTGTACATTATTATGCTTCCAAGTGTACTATACTATACTATACTACTGGAATTTTTCGAAAAAAAAATCGATTGGTTTTTTTAACGTGTTTCCTTCATTTTTGATGATAAAAAGTTTATTCAAAAACGATTTTGTTAAATCTCTTTAGACCCTTTCGTTTTCAAATGGGGTGAGTTTAAAGTGCTAAAAAAAGGTGGTGCTCGTTCGTAAATAGACGTTTTAAACGGCTATGTCTCGTCAAATATTAACTGTACAAAAAATCTACTTACAGGAAAATTTTTGTCATAAAAAAAGCTACAATTTCGTTTTTTTAACTTTGCTTGTATGTACCTCTAATATTTTCGGAGTTATTTTGAAAGAAATGGTAAAAAATACAAAATTATGAAAAATAACTTTTTACTTTAAGCCATAATTTTTCGAAAACTATAAATTTTAAATTGGTCAAACTTCTTGGACATATTAATCATACATGTACAAAGAGAATTGCACAAGGGTAAAGATCAATTTTAATAATTAGGGGGGTAGTTAGAGGGTTGTTTTCACCGATTTTTTTGTATAAAAAAATTCAGTATACTGACATTATTTTTGTCATAATTCACTCAATTTTGATGCTAGAGACCTTTTTTTTAAAAAGAAAGGTCTAATTATGCTCTTTGAAAAAGATTCTATGAGTTTTCTACGAAAATTGCATCATTTTTCCGGTACTTGACTTTGAATCTATCACATTTTGCATTTGGGAAAAAAAGGTAATCATTGATGGGCCATATCTCGGTTCCTATGGGTTTTAGAAAAATTATAAAAAAGGGTTTCGCTTGTTTTTATAAAAGCTACAATTTTGCTCACCACAGTTATTTGATATAATGCATATTTTTCGAGTTATCCGCGAAAAACATATCAAAAACGTCGATTTTTTCCTCTAAAAAGCGTTACTTTCAATCGCGAATAACTTAGAGAATATTGATTTTACAAAAAAAAATGTATGGAACATTTTTTGCTTAGAATCACTTTTTCGATCGATTCCTGTGGTTAAAATGCAATAAAAAATTTTCACCCCCAAGGCTTTACCGCCCTTCGGTTCGATATAGAGTTTGATCCTTGGGCTATCACCTACCTTCTGTTAAAATTTCAAGTCAATCCATGCTGGACGAAAAAATTGCCAGGTGAAATGCTTCATTCCCTGTACTACTAGGTACAACGAGACAACCCAGAAGAAGAGACAATTTTATTATTTTGGGTGTTTCCGATTTTTTACAATTTTTTTGTGGTTACACAAATTTTCAAATTGTTGTATGCCTGTATTTATAGTAGAAAATGTGATCACAGAAATTTCCTTGGGTGCAATAAAGACATTCAAAATCTTTTTCTAACGTAAAAACCTTCTTTTAAAATTTTTAATATTTCACTAAAGACACTTTTTATGTCCAGAGATTACTTGGACTACTCGCTAACTGAAGGTGCTTTGGTTAACAAGTGTTTTTCAAAATTAGATAGTTACAATTATATTGTTTAAAAATATTAATTTCTTTTCAATTAATTCTTTAGTGTTCATCATAATATAATCTTAATCTGGATACTGCACCGGATTGAAGTTAAACAATTTCATTTTTACTCTATCAATTCTAAACTTTGAAATATTTACGTTGGGGTTACGCTCATCTTCTCTATACTAATCGAATTGTATGATTTATTTAATTTAGTAAATCACAACATAAGACGTGTATTTTTACAGTATTCTGAAATGTAATCTATTTTACCTACGACCCCCCCTGTAATCAGTCAATAACACACTGTCGGTATCAATGTAATGACGTCTATTACGCACTGTAAAAAAAACGCACAGCTGTAAAGTAAATCGCACGGCTTCCCTAGCAACATCTTAGCAACTGTCAATAGACGCCTCCATTTTATTCAAAATTTACTATACGAAAGCATTAGATATGGCCACGTTTAACTATGAAAAGCCCAAAGGGCTATGTATATGTATTGATTATAATTGAAAATGGACTTTCGATTGTCAACAATATATTAATAATGATTAAACGTTAGTTCTTCAATGTGCTTCTTTTATTGGTAATAGAGTAATAGAGATGGAGATTACCAAGCACATCTAATTATGTAACTGTTATTTCTTATGCTTCTTATAAAAAATACAAGTACAAGTAGGTCGTAGGTAAAGTATAGTACGTAACTCGTGTTGTAGAGCATTTTACGCACTCACGGAATTACGCACTCGCCGCTACGCGGCATCGTGCGTAACTTTTCCATTCGTGCGTAAAATGCTCCTTACCACACACGTTACGTAATATACTATTGAATGACATGCAACCGATTTTTATAGATGAGTTACTTTATAAAGACAGGTACTCGCTCGAGGTTGCTCTAACGTAGTGGACTTAGAGTCTGCACCATAGGGAAACTATGTGATATATAGGGTTGTCCAAAAAAAAAAACGGAATTTCCTTTTTTATTGATATTTTTTTTATTTATAGATCGATTTTATTGATGTCGGTTTTGTTTAAAAGATAATTGATCAAGACACACTACTAATCTAATATTTCGCGTTTTGTTTAAATAACAAAATGGCGGACACATCCAAACTTTACCAAACTTTAAAACTGACTGGAAATTTTGGTTCGCACTGTATATGTTTGCGAATTATTTTACGAAAGTTCAGACATTTGTGAATGTAACGAGAGGTCAAACATAGAAATCGGCCAAAAATTGTCTGATGTATGGCTCGAAAAAAACAAGTGTTTTGTGATGTAAAAATGTAGTTTGTGGATGAAAATTATGATTTCCAGCATATCATGGAATAAGTTTTGACGTACATGGTAATATACAAAAATAGTGAAAGGGTTAATAACTTTGCATTTAAAACGCGGAATAAGTGCATATTCATTTATTTCGCAAAAAATAAAATACATATTCAAACACAAGTTTATAAAATTAACATCATATTAATGTTAGAAACAAACAAATTTAATTTTTACTCATACTAATGCTTCGACATATGCAACTTTTTTTCAGAAAAGGCGGATTCCTGCAACGTTCATTATCATTACATTTTTATTATACAGGGTGTCCCAAACAAGAGTGACTGATTTTAAACATAAATGCCCAGCTTATTAATTGCTCCAAAGATATGGGGTCTTCACTAGTTTCACTAGTTTATCAAAGAGATTTTTTTAAGCTTGGCTGGCATTTCATCCCATCAACACAGGGTGTTTTACTAATGTTGGTCAAATTTAAAGGGGAAAATATTTATTATTTTAAATGGAACACTCTATAATTTTTGATGTCATTCAAAAGAGCAATCATTCCCCTTTCCAAAAATGTATAGTTTTCTATCTTTTGTTTCATCAACAACAAAGATATTCGAGGTTTCATGTAGTAGTACATTTTTAATTACGTGAATAATTGCCAACAAATCTGACAAACAGTTTATTTAGTAAGAAAACATGATAACATTATTCAATACATATGAAGAAGGAAGAACAAAAAAGTTACAATAAATGCTGCATATGCCTACACTCTTCGTTTATGCATAACTGTAAATGGAATTTTAAATTCTCAAATGAATTTTCTAACATTTCTTGCGGAATGTGTTCAATAATGTTCCTGATATTATTTTTTAGTTCTGCTAAATTGTTAGGCTTAGGATTGTAGCACCTATCCTTCACATATCTCCAGAGAAAAAAATCTGGGACAGTTAATTCAGGAGACCGCGGTGCCCATTCAATCGGTCCAGCTCGACCAATACACTTATCATTAAAAAACGTTTTTAATGAATCTCGTGCTATTAACGAATAATGTGGTGGTCAAAATTGCTGATTTTGTTGTTATGCGTCAAACGGTCACAGCATGAGTTGATTTAAAGAATCAAAATACGTCCATATGAAATTACTAGTTAAAAATGTACTACCTACTACATGAAATCTCGAATATCTTTGTGGTTAATGAAACAAAAGATTGAAAACTATACATTTTTGGAAAGGAGAATGATTGCTCTTTCGAATCAAAAATTATAGGGTGTTCCATTTAAAATAATACATATTTGCCCCTTTGAATTTGACCAACATTAGTAAAACACCCTGTGTTGATGGGATGAAATGCCAGCCAAGCCTAAAAAAATATCTTTTATAAACTAGAGAAACTAGTGAAAACCCCATACCTTTAGAGAAATTAATAAGCTGGGCATTTATGTTTAAAATCAGTCACTCTTATTTGGGACACCCTGTATTATAACTACATTTACATTAGAAAAAGTTAATTACTATAATAGTTTCCTATATGATGTTCATGCAACCACATTATTGAATTTCAATTACACTACTGCATTAAGAAGTTGGTCTACTTCTACGTCTAGTGAAAACCATAGAGAAATATAATATAATGTTTATGTCTATGGTAAAAACCATGAAATCTCATGCGCCAAAAATGTTACAGCTGTCATTCTGAGGTCTCCTTCTATTTCGAGCAGCCACTAATACTTTCAAAAGTAGTGAAACTGATATATTCCAAAACGTTTTTGCTGAGAGAACCTCATAACTTCCAAATAATTGTAAATAACTGACCTTCTAGCACAACCACAAACGATTCAAATAATATGACGTTTATCAATTGTCAGTCTTGTCAGTTTATAATTAATTCTTGCCAGGAACTGGTTTGATTAGGCAGTGATAATGTAATTTAAGTGTAGTTATGATGTAATGTAAATGTAATTATAATGTACGTTGCATGAATCGGCCTTAACATTTTTTGATATTGTCAAATTTATAGGTAGGTACATACTTGAAGGCCGATTCATGCAACGTGCATTATAATTACATTTTCATTTCATTATAACTACACTTAAATTACATTATCACTGCCTAATCAAACCAGTTCCTGACAAGAATTAATTATAAACTGACAAGACTGGCAATTGATAAACGTCATATTATTTGAATCGTTTGTGGTTGTGCTAGAAGGTCAGTTATTTACAATTATTTGGAAGTTATGAGGTTCTCTCGGCAAAAACCTGTTGGAATATATCAATTTCACTACTTTTGAAAGTATTAGTGGCTGCTCGAAATAGAAGGAGACCTCGGAATGACAGCTGTAACATTTTTGGCGCATGCGATTTCATGGTTTTTACCATAGACATTATATTATATTTCTCTATGATTTTCACTAAAAATATAATGTAATTATAATTATAGTTGGAAGTAGACCAACTTCTTAATGCAATAGTGTAATTGAAATTCAATAATGTGGTTGCATGATCATCATATAGGAAACTATTGTAATTAACTTTTTCTAATTTAAATGTAGTTATAATATAATGAAAATGTAATGATAATGAACGTTGCATGAATCCGCCTTTACTCTTGGGTAAAACAAAATTTTAAACAAACCTCGTATACAACTGAAATATTTGATGACTGTATTATAGGCTTAAGATAATGCAGAACTTTTTATATTATGAAGAATAACTTTTTTTTCTAAAACTAATAATAAACAAGTTTTCCATATGATTCCAACTTAGGGGAGACATATTGTAGAAATACCTATATTTTTTTCCTAATAAATAAACTAAATAAATGCTGATACGAGTGTATTCTTTGGTAATGTCGATAATGTCGATATGTAGGTATGGCCAAGGCCAATTATTTAAAGGATATTCAATATTTCATTAATTAAAATATGTCTAAATTTCGCATACAAGTAATAATAAAAAAATATATTATTGC
>CAJUYI010000086.1:176236-239067 GCA_910591695.1 Galerucella pusilla
CAATACCTCGAAACTGATAAAATTTCTATCCGTGAATCTTCCAGGTTAACTCACTTAGTCCACTTTGGTTTTGTTTGGCAATGAACTCACTCTCCTCTACTTACTGCTATAAAATCAAAGCCAACAGGAACACTAGCCGCACTGCTTTGTTTCCCATTTTTTATATATGTATGATACCAAACCAGCGTCAAATTCAACATTTACTTGATACTACTGGACATTTCTCTAGTAATATACAAATGGAATTTGGATTAGACAATTGCAAAACCTTAAATACCGAGAAGGGTAAAATCGTTAACGGAGATGTGCTGCTACATTATAAATGCCATGCAAAATGGTGAAACCTACAAATACCTAGGATTTTCACAAGCTAAGCTACTAGACCAGAAGCAAGCAAAAGCGAAAATAAGAGACCAATTCATTCAAAGGTTTACTACATTGAAATCACAGTTGAAACCTCGCCAAAGCAATCAACACCTACACTATACCGGTCCTGACATACTAGCTGTATCTCTGTATCAGTGGAGTAGGGAGGGTCAGTGTAGACTCACAGCACTAAGTCCACATGTGACCCATTCTACATCCTCCCGAGAAGTTGTCCTCCCATGTCATAGTCCATCCTGTCCTTCCCAGGAAGGTGGACAGGTCACTAGGAGACATCTCCTTTATATCGGCAGGTGTAGGCCAAGACTCACCAAACACACACTCTCTTATTGACGATAACTCCGGACCCTCGCATAAGACATGCCTGACAGTTTCATCTTCCTGTTCACACATCCTGCATAGGGGTGTGTCCACTAGCCCCATAGTATGGAGATGTTTCCTTAGTTGACAGTGGCCAGTCAGAAATCCTACTGTTAATCGTAGGTTTTTCCTGGTCATCACCAAATATTTCTTCGGCGCTACCTTCCCAGGGTCACCCAGGGTGATCTTGGCAAGATTGCGTCCTTCGATTCCATCCCATCTCTTGAGGGATTGAGCATGGGTGTAACGTTTGGCTAGTTCCGCAATTGTCGAAGTCGTTAGGCCGTAGGTTTCACTGGGTCCTAGAATTTTTAGTCCAGCGGCTTCCCTGGCTAAAGAATCGGCAATGCGATTACCTTTACTCTTGTCGTGCCCTTTAACCCACCTCAGGATAATATTGTTATCTGCCGAGGCATTAGCTAAATTTTGGTGGCACTCTAGTACCAGCCCCGATATAACATACTATGTATGTATGTGTGATTTTTGGGGTGACATTCACTGAGACCTAAAAGGTCTATTGTGCCCCCTTACTTCTACTCAGTTTCTGAGGAGAGTCTCAGAAACTAGTAGTTCCTTTAGTCCTATTTCCCGGAGGAATTTTAGGATGTCTGCAGGCTTCAACTTAGGCAAATGTTCCTCTTCTATCCAGTAATCTCCCAGGTGCTGTGCTCTAGGATTCTGGAGTGCTGTGCAGTTGGAAAGTATGTGGATGGAGGTTTCTTCTTCCATTCCACAAAATCTGCATTCTTCTTCCTCCACTATTTTGAGCTTTTTCAGGTGCCCATTCAGGCGACAATGTCCCGTTAGGATCCCTGTCAAAACTCTTAGCGCAGTTTTACTTTGACTTATGCATTCTTTTGATCTCAACAGGTTGTAGTCACCCAGAAGAGTCTTTGATTGTATAAGCCCTACTAGATATTTCCAATGGTCAGATCTTCTCTTTTTCTCGGCTTTACTTATTTCTTCCAATATTACATTGGAGCTGATTCCGCAAAAGGGTTTGGGCCCCCAGAAAGGTATTTCAGTCCCCCTCTTTGCTAGTTCATCTGCTATTTAATTTCCTTCTATTCCAGTGTGTCCTGGAATCCATAGTAAGGTGACTATGTTGTTCTCGCCATACTAATACTGACATACTGAAGTGGACAAATACAGAATTGGAAGATATTCAAAGAACAGCACGTACCATGATGACCAAACACAAATGGCACCACCCGACATCTTCAGTTATTCGGACCACACTACCAAGAAAAGAAGAGAGATGGCTCTGACAGCATAGTTGATTTACATCACAAAAAATCATGTAATCTCCAAAAATTCTTCATTGGCAAGACACAAACATCTAAATTGGTCGCGAAAGCAGAAAAAAGCTGTTAGAAATAGATATCGCCGAATAATAATTGTTCTAACGCTTTATAAAGTTTTGGAAAATGTTTTCCGAAGACACTGACCGTTCAGCTAGGAAGCAACAACTACTTCCCGGGATATAAGCCACGACAAATATTGAATTACACTTCAAAGTAAAACGGGGTTGGCATATCTACAATATATTTAACACCAACCATTCTGGTTTGCAATTAGAAGGGACAACATAACTTGTAGACCGGTCACGGCGTATTTGCGCCTCATCAGTACAAGGTATATGTTCTCCGTCCGCGAGCTAAAAGCCTTATCACTAGTAATCACGGACTGAAGATACACCAGAATCACAATCAATACATGTCTTCCAGTATCGGTTGTGTGAAAGTTGTGACAGTAGCCACATCTTCACCTCCAAACTTTTAGATCTTGCAAACCATGATGGTGAATTTTACAGTTTCTTCTTTGGAATAGCTTGTAATTCTTTCCGTTTACTATTTCTTGTAACTTGTGTCCAAATTGATTTTATTTCATAATTTTAATAATCCTCTTTCATATATTGATGGTCCAGTCCTTTAATATATCTTCTACTTCTTGTAAATTGTCTCCATAAATGTAATCATTAAGAAATGACAGTCAATTTATCTCTGTAAAAGCTGCTGGTAATTTTCTCTGTCTTCTTATTCTTTTCTAGCTCCTTATGCCCTTTCAGGCGTCGGATGTACCCATTTCTTCCGTGCCTTTCTGTCTCTTGCTAGGTTTTTTATTTCTGCTTTGGTCTTTCATATTTCTAAACCTATCTCTTGTATTTGGTTTAACCATTTTCTTCTAGGCCTACCCCTTTGCTTTTTAATCGGTTTTCCAATCTCCATTATTTGCCTAGTTAACCTATTTGGTTCCATTCTCACCATATGAGTTGTCTCTTTAATTATACCAGTTATCAGTTCCTGTTTAGTTGTCTCTCTAATGACGTTATTTCTAATCCTATCCCATTTAGTTTTCCTGCAATTCTTCTTAGATGTTTCATTTCTATTCTAGCTTCGTTCTTTTTTCGCAGTCCAATTTTCACTTGCGTATAATATTGTAGGAACTGTTATCATATTATGAATTCTCATTTTCATTTCTAAGTCTGTCAAAGTGACAATTTCTCTATGGCATATACGATAGTACGATTAATTAAATTGTCATTTTTTGAAAAACATTGAAATGGTGCGCAACCGATCCTGTGCCAACAGGAAAACGAAAGGGTTAAACTTGATGAGGTTCATATCGGGAAGCCAACGCTCATATTTCACAATTATTAGAGCAACTCGAATCATACACATAATAGGTAATTTCTTGCATTAATTACTCGATTAAATATTTACGTTGGCAATCATAACGCAGAGTTGAACAGGCAACCCTTTCCGACAGCTTCTATAGATTATGCGAAACGCTCTCTGTTACTCCCCGGTAATAACCTGTCGAGCCGGGGTATTCCCCTAACGCACTTCTCAATGAAACTTGTTACAGTATTTTATGCCATTGAAGCTAACAAATTTAAAATCACAAATTGTACAGTTGTATTCAAAAAAATCACAATCCTAGTAGACCGTTCCCATTCCAGAATGACGTCACTGATAGGTCGGCCATATTGCTCTGGGTCCTCACGTCATATTCTACTTAGTTTTCATTGTGTACTAGCGGTAACGATAGAAAGTATATTATAGTCGAATTAACATACAAACAAATCAGGATCTACAGTGACAGTCAAGCTGTCCTTAAAGCACTTCAGATCTCTAAGGTAACATCTCGGCAGGTATGGGAATACGGCGAAGAATTTAGAAGACTCTCGGAACAGTGTAACATTGGAGTGGGTCCCAGATCACAAAGGAATCGCTGGCAATGAAAAAGCTGACGAACTCGCAAGTGCAGGATCGTCAACCCTGATGAACGGACCCTAACCAGCTTTTGGCATTCCCAGAGGCTCAACTAGGTCATGGTTAAAAGGGTGGGTAAAAGAACAACACAATAAACACTGGAAGAATACGCCCAGGCAAATACATGGGAAGTAATTCATAAAAGAACCGTCAGAGAAAGTAGCGAAAGAACTGCTCTCAATGAGCAGGAACAAACTACGTACCATAACGGGGCTACTTACGGAACCACAGGAGGCAGAAACTGTATGGTAGACCCCAAATGACTCCAGAAGACTTCTACAACCAACCAGCAAAGGAGGTGTATGAGCTAATACAGGGAACGGATTGGCTGAATGGGCTGTGGTCAGAACACTAGGAGTATCCACAATAAGCCCAGGTGGCTGAGGTGGTGCCGGCGAAGGAACGATTCCTATAAAAAAACATACAAACAGCAGCATTAAGGAGATATAGATCCTCTGTATCTTCCAGCATTTCAGCTCCATCCAGGGTATGGGCACTCTCCAGTACCAGATAAAGCAAGCGCGGGGCCCGTAGCAAATTCTTCCAAAGAGCCCTTTTTGCTATGGGTTCTTAAATAAAGTGATAAAAAAACAAAATAATTCAATACTTGATACCTTTATTTGCTATCTATAGGTTACAATTTTGTGGTTAATTAATAGTAAATTACTATACCTTTGTATCTCAGGCAGAGATTTATGCTATCTTAGAATGTGTCAGAATTAACAAACATAGGACTGACACTCATAGGATAAACATACTAACTGACAGCCAGGCAGCTTTGAACAGCCGCTAGGTAACATCCAGACTGGTAGAAGAATTCCAGAAAGAACTTAATGACCTAGTAGACCACATTACAGTATGATTAGTGTGGGTGCCGGGACATAACAGTATTTCTGGAAATGAACAAGCTGATGAGCTCCCAAGAAGAGGTTCAGCAACAGCATATGTTGGACCAGAACCAGCTCTTGGGACCACAAAGAAGGGAGTCCGAGGGCAAATACAGTTTTTCTAAGGAGTCATACCCCGGTAAAAGATCACCTGCATAAAATAGGGTTATATAACGGGGACCTCAACTGCAGACTTTGTGGCATGGAGACCGAGACCGTAACCTACAGGGTGTAACAAAAAGGCAGGTCATAAATCATACCACATATTCTGGGGCTAAAAATAACTCGATCCAACCCAAGTTACCCTAGTACAAATGTGCATGCGAAAAAAGTTACAACCCTTCGAAGTTACCAAATAAAAATTGGATAACTGGATGGGTGGACTAAATGTGGGAGTAGAGTACAATAGTGCGGTGCCCCCGGCATCAGAACGGTTTCCAAAACACACAAAAAATTACTATAGGTGCTGTTAGGCTCTGATAAGTACAAAAAGCCTGAGGAGATTTCCTGGCAATTTAGAATAATTTTGATAGGAAACTTACAATAGGAAACTGATGATACTACACATAAAAAAAATCAATAATAAGTTTTACTAAAAAAATTACGCTCAGGTAGAGATGAGTGGATTTGAATATGCGGGGCACCTATTCGCGCGGGGCCTGTAGCAATTGCTACTCTTGCTGGAACTCTCTACGCGCGAGGGTGCTGTCACCTAGAGAGTCCCGTCCCTGTAAAATTGCTAATTTAATGAGAACTGTAACGCTGGGTGTGTTACTGGTCAGTTTCCCATCTATAAGTAAGTTATCTGTTGTTCCAGCTACCAATATCAAGAACTTACTAGCTTGTATCGAACACGTCAAGAAGAGTCGCTCGGAGGCGGCAATTTCTACAGGAAATGTTGCCAGCTCTTTAAGATGTTCTCAATTGTTCGTATTTTAGGAAATATATTCGACAACCTTTGCTTTTGTTAGTTTTTGATAGACTTATCCGGTACATTCAACCACCGAAAAAAAAAATAATTTAGTGAAATTAAGTGACGTTAATGAACGTTCCATTTGCTGCGAATGAACTTCAGTGTCCCCTGAACATTAAAGTTAGGAGAGGTATAATTTCGTCCTTGATTATGTAGAGACATAAAGGGTGGAATGCGATAAAAACATGTAATTTTATAAATTATACCTGGGGAAAATTTTCTTCTCTTCTATGATGCATTTTCGCAGGGGTGAATTTGGACTTCCTGTTAATATTTTATTATCATTTAAATCAATAAACATGACAAATCAATAAACGTAGGATGTTGTTAATTTTATCATCCTCAGTTGTACTCTCAAATTAAAACTAGTCTCTAAGAATCACTAAAATTATTCCATTCATTCCAGGATACGAATATTCATTTTTACAGTACAATAGTGATTATATTATATTTATTTTAGTACAAAAAATTACAATTCGCCATATTAGCATTTACAGTGTGTCGCATTTAAGATGAAGACACCCCCATATTTTCGCTGTTTGAAAAATTACAGATTTGAATTTTTGCAGAGTCATACAGGTTGATGGGACACATCTTTTCAGTTAATCAACTGAAATCTGAACTTTAATCTCAGCCTACTAGCCTCAGCCACAAACGGGGTCATTTTTCGATATCTTGCTTCGCGTAAAAAATATCGAAAAAATATATTCGAAAAAGTTGTTCAGAATATCATTTCAAATCCACATACCGAAATTAATCATAAAATTCGCATTTAAAATTTTACAATTTTTTTGCCCACCCACATTTATTATTACAAGATATTGTTTAATTTGATCAATATTCCTTTGGAAGTGCTGTTCACTTTACTAAAATATTTGAATACATGACACCGTGTCAAGATTTTA
The DNA here is from genome assembly GCA_910591695.1 of Galerucella pusilla. Taxonomy (NCBI): domain Eukaryota; kingdom Metazoa; phylum Arthropoda; class Insecta; order Coleoptera; family Chrysomelidae; genus Galerucella; species Galerucella pusilla. Next base: position 183,021 of record CAJUYI010000086.1, read on the forward strand.
ATTTCCACGTCACAATAATTATCAAAAAAGGTAGAACGTGTCGCGGGACACACGGTAGGAACTTTAGGTACCCAGGTAGACCTGGGTTCGATTCCTCGTGAAGAAGTTTTTTTTATTGTTAATTCTATTTTTAAATAATTATTCTGCTCGATATTAATAACGACAACAAGTAGACATTTGAAATATTTAGCAGAATATTCATTATTATAGATAATGGTACGGTACCCTTCATGAGGGAGTCCAATTGGCAACATCTACTTATAACAGCATCGTATATTTAAAAATTGGACATTCAAGAACTGTACGTCTACCACAAAAAAATTAGTGGAAACATAAAATTGGATTGTTAAATTTTCAATCTGAAGTTATATTACAGTTTATAGAAATTTTTATTTTCTAGATTTTTTCTTAAGTGGGTCGTAGAAAAAATATGCTGTTCGACTTGTGTGGATTGTCAATATCGCACTTGAACGATTATCAAACTTCGTCCTCGTGCTATATGGCCATCATATCCACACTAGTTGCACAAACTACTATTTCTATCAAAATATGCCCTTTCACATTTAAAAACAATCTGCCAAATGTCAAATCAATTTATCCATCCATTTTAAAGTTATCGAATTGAAACATTCAAGTTTTCAAAATTTCAACACCCTGTATTTCGAAATGTAAATGTGCTAGACCCCTTAATCCTCATATTATTTCGTCCAATTTTACGAGAGGAATCTACATGCAAACGTTGTAATTACCCTTAACGTTCGAGATGCTTATACCATTTTTTGCGCGATCGTATTGAAATAAATTTCGAATAAAATAATTTTTTGCGCGATCGATCTTTTTTGTTTATTGACAACATCGGTTATCAGGTCGGTAGGTTGTGTTTACTGGTTTCTAAGCCTAACACGTCGGTAAGTGATTCACTTACCGTTCAAACGTCGGTAAGTAAATTACTTACCGACGTCTTAGCCCTACATACATTTAATTGGTCCTAAATAATATATTACTTCATTCATTACACAAAAGGAACAAAAAAGTTAAAAAGATCTATATTTTTTTAATGAACAGAACAATATAAAAAGTAATAAATAGCATGAAAACAATTTCACCAAAATGCAAATTATATTTTAAACTGATCGAGAAGTATAAATGTCACTCTTGACATTTCGTTCATTTCGAAGAAATGTAAATTATTTTATTCGAAATTTACATTTATTTCAATACGATCGCGCAAAAAATGGTATAAGCATCTCGAACGTTAAGGGTAATACCGGTCTCCAACAAAATTGCTGTCGACCGGTAAACAACCCTTACCGTTCTTAATACTTAATATACTATAAATTTCTTCGAAATGAACGAAATGTCAAAAGTGACATTTATACTTCTCGATCAGTTTAAAATATATTTTGCATTTTGGTGAAATTTTTTTTATGCTATTTATTACTTTTCGACATCTGAGCGGTAAGTAAATCACTTACCGACGTGTTAAACTTAGAAACCAGTAGACAACAACCTACCGTCCTGACAACCGATGAGGTAAATAAACAAAAAAGATCAATCGCGCAAAAAAAATTATGGAAATAATAGTAAAAATGTATCCGAACAAATTCAAGTAGATCACCTGCACTGCGAATACCAGCTTTGCATAGAATTTTAATATAGCATCGGTGCTTCAGTGGTAGAATGCTCGCCTTCCACGCGGGCGGCCCGGGTTCGATTCCCGGCCGAAGCATATGAATGGCTGCTTCGTAAACGAGAGAGAGGCACATAACGAAGCAATGTAACATAACGTAACGTAACGGTCAGATCTTTTGCGTCGCGACCCCTGGTCGCTCAAACAACCTGACGTAAAGAACTAAAGTTCCAATAAATTATAATTTTGTATACTTAGACCAGAAAATGGAAAGATTAAAAAATGCGAATTTTGTGATTAAGTTTGGTATGTGGGGTGTAACGTTTAAAATCAACGTCAAGTATTCCAGCTCTAGGTATTTTAAAATTGTTAAAAATTCCTTGCTTGTATTTCGGATTGTCGATTAGTGGCATCGTTAAAAGTATATTAATTATATTATCATTAGTTTTCGTTGGTCCTGAACGTGGAATTCGAATGTTGAGTTTGATACCCCACCATCAGTGATCGACAGTGGTTGACAGTTTTGATTTCCGGTGTTACTGTATGATGGTACCTCGTGGATCTGAAGTGTGCATCTTGCTAGCAAAAAAATATGAATAGCCTAGGTTGCTAACCTGTTGAGGGATTTTTTTTTACTCTAGTGAGAAATTATTACAAGTAATTTTAGTGAATTGAATTGTTAGTTTGGACTGTTCAAAATTCTCTTGTAACCTCTTCATTGAAGGATTTGTGTCGCTTAACGCGTAGTTGCTGCTTCAAATACAAAGACCAGAAATAATATTGAGGCCTTAAATCACTATATTTAGTGGAGATTTCACCAGTCTTACGTGACTTACAGCATATCCTAAGAACAACCCGAGGAATCCCTTGGCCAGGGGTTCTACCCAACTAACAAAATGGAATTCTAAGAGGACTGAATTGTTGTATAACAGTCGAATAGCGCTGCTTTAAGAATTGTTTTATTAGGCATTTCGTTATGATAATTTTGTTTTTTAAAGAAAGTTGTTGTATTAAATGATTCTATAGTGACTTTTACAATATATGCTATAACGCATTATACGATCATTTCTTTTGAAATGATATAATACCTTATAAGCAAGTTTATACAATATCAAAATATCATTTTATAAGACTTTTATACCTATTGCATAAGAGTTCTATAATATACTATATAACTAACAACTACAACATTATAAAATAGTTACTTAAGCTTGTCTTATTGAAGCTGTATAATGAGTATTTTATAGCATTCAATTGCGTTGCATTATAAAACACTTTCATACGTGAACTTTAAATACTATAAGCCTATCTCCTTTATAAATGTCTTATAGGATGTGTATGACAGAATAAATTTGTTCCTGCGTTTTACAACTGAAGTGACTTTTGCATTGAAATATCTTATTTTGTTGGGTGACACATACAGTTAAAGTATATGAATTGAGTGAGAGAGTTCTTTGTTACCTTCCTCAATAGTCTCGACTATTTTAAACATTATTTTCACAAATTGATATGACCGACAAGACAATAACAATATCAAAATACACCACTTTGAGGTTAGGAAGCAAATTATTCTATAAAGGTTGTATAGTGCCGCTAGTCGCACACAGCCACGTTGAACAACCGAATCATAACCGAATGTTACCATTATGCAAATATCTGTTTAGCCTTCTTAAACACTCTGAAGCATGGTTGTCACGTTGACCTAAAAGTTCTATAGGAGAAAGAGAATTTTAACCTATTTATTTTATGTGAACCGCCATTCTAGCCACAGCTATAGTCAGTTTCACTCTAATGAAAAAGAGATTTGACATTCCTCACATGGGGATTTGCATTCAAAATGCAAATGTGTGCTTTTTTCACTTATAATCACACGAGAGCTTTTTTTTTGTCGAAGTAAACTTGACATCAATGAGAATTTTGTTGCCTGGCAATTTAACGAAAAAAACTGCCTCGGACTGCTACGGCCATTCCTGAGTTGAATTGCTTATATAATGGCAGCAAACTTCAACTAAAAAAAAAGTGTAGTTTGGTCGGACAATTTAATGTTTAAATAAGCAATTCTTGTACCGCTATCGCCGCAATTATGATCAATTGTGTTGGAAACATAAACTATATTGAAATATGTGAATTTATCATTATTTAGAGAATTTCATTGTGAAAGAATATCCATAAGAAGTGATAAACTATTGAAATCCAAAAATAAAAAGGATTTTATGATTTTCTATTTTATTTTTTTTTTAAGTATCTATTTGAAACTTAACCAGAATTGAAGCGCCAAATATATACCTATAATTTATCAGTAAAATTTGCGGCGCATTAAAATTTGTGCTATTAAACCATCCAAATGAAATTATTTTACTATCGATGTCCGCCCAAGCGGACCAAGTCGTTTTGATAAGTCTCCATTTCTACAAATGAAATGTAGGATGCACGTTCAAATTGAAATATAATTTGGTTCTGATATTCTTTACAAAAAAATGAAATGCTCTTATAAGCTGCTAGATGACAAAATGTTTCCATTGTGCTCGAAATAACAGCATTATAAAAATATATATTGCATTATACAACCATTTTGTAAGACCTTCATAGTGCCGCTTCAATCCCATTTTATAGATGTGACTACATGACACACTATAAAATCATTTTATAGTAGCTGTATAAATGATTATAAAACAGTCGATTAAGAGTTGTATAAATGTGTTTTAAACAGTCATATAAGAGTTGTATGAACTTTTAATAGAACTGTTATACAACCAAACAGTTGTGTAAAAATGGGCCCTTTTTAATTGTATAAGGATAAATTAATGGTTTTGTAGACCGTTATAAGAATTTCAGTATCCTATAAGATATATCTTGTAGCTAAATGAAGGGTTCAATGAAACTCAAAGTCAAACCACAATATATGAGTATTTAATGGCCGTTGGGACTCAAAACTTGCAACTAGTTTCGGTAACAATTACTATCATCAGGCTATAACAAATAGAAAATGGTACCTCATTGTAAAGATCTAAAGAGATAATAAAATAGATTTCACAAAGCTGCGATCAAATAATATTTTACAATCAAGTTAAAATTATAAGAGAAAATTAATCTGAAATAATGAATCTATACTATAATGACAATTATGAGAAATTTAAATATTTTAAATGTTTCTAAATATAACAAATTACAAAAGTTACCTGTATGAAATTTCACAACTGGAAGGGTAAGATCATCACTGTCATCAGTCTATAAAGTAGTACTATTTAACAAAGTTAAATATTTAATAAATTGTGGAATGAAAAAACCTCAAACAAACTTAAGAGTAAGAAAAAAGGGGAGAAAGTTAAGAAATATGTATGTTTTCTCATGAGAAAACCTTAAACATATTAAAACCTATGAAATAATGAAAACTTTTAAATTGAAGTAGAGAGTAAATTCAATTTAATGAGATTCCTAAACTTTAAAAATTAATTTAAGGGGGGAAGTTCTATTATGGTAAGACATTTTTTTAATTGAAAATGTGGAAAACCCATCATAAAAATGGGATAACCCATCATGAAAATGGGATGTAGAAAATTTGTGGTTGTTTTATATTTGCCTTTCGGAGAAAAGAAATATGAAATTAAATAATTTGAACTTCTGGACAAAGTGGAGAAATATTTCCCAATGGGAAACAAATTCTTAATTTTTGGTGTGAAGTTAAACAACCATAACACACACAAAATGAAGAGCGTGAACAATAACATGTTCAAGTTTATTAGTTTCCATTAACAAATTATAAATTGTCTTTAACTATATGAGACACTGAATTACACGTGGACAACTTGTAATATAACGGAAGTAGTGAAGTACTGAAGGGAAATGACAAATGTATAAAATACTAAAACTTGTGAAACATTAAAATAACTAATTTACACAAAGTTCTATGATCAAATGACAAGTGTAGCTCGATTACCCATACAATCGTAAACATATTATTTACATCTAGAAGAAGAACAAGTCCTTAAAATTCAACACATATAAACTAGTAAAATTATAAAATAAAATAAACCAATAATAGATTATCAAACAAATCAGAACAATATGTAAATGTATTAATACTTAGAAGATACACCAATAACATCCATTGGTAAATGTAAGAAAAATGTCTTGCCATAATAGAACTTCTCCCCTTTAATAAATTTTTAAAGTTTAGGAATTCCATTAAATTGAACTTACTCTCTACTTCAATTTAAAAGTTTTCATTATTTCATAGGTTTTAATATGTTTAAGGTTTTCTCATGAGAAAACATACATGGTTCTTAACTTTCTCCCCTTTTTTCTTACTCTTAAGTTTGTTTGAGGTTTTTTCATTCCACAATTTATTAAATATTTAACTTTGTTAAATAGTACTACTTTATAGACTGATGACAGTGATGATCTTACCCTTCCAGTTGTGAAATTTCATACAGGTAACTTTTGTAATTTGTTATATTTAGAAACATTTAAAATATTTAAATTTCTCATTAATTAATTTTCTCTTATAATTTTAACTTGATTGTAAAATATTATTTGATCGCAGCTTTGTTAAATCTATTTTATTATCTCTTTAGATCTTTACAATGAGGTACCATTTTCTATTTGTTATATCCTGATGATAGTAATTGTTACCGAAACTAGTTGCAAGTTTTGAGTCCCAACGGACATTAAATATATTGTGGTTTGACTTTGAGTTTCATTGAACTCTTCATTTGGATTCTAACCACATTTGAGGTATGGATGAACTCTTAGAGTTATATCTTGTAGCTGTTTATACAACCCTTATAGAATTTAAATTGCTACTTGGGTCGAATATACTATAGGTAGAAGTAAACATGACTCATGTCTCACATTGTAGTTTTTAATAGTAACAAACACACTTCAGCTTTCTGTACACATTTATCGACTAAAATTTATCTATTTGTTTTTTCCGTTGTTTCATCCTACACTGTATCCATATATCAGTTCCAATAAAATTCAAAAGGTATATATCATAGTACGTAATCAATTTATTGCGTGCATTTGATGTATTCAATACAATTTTCCCAGAAATAAACCTTTATTTCTCTTTTCACGGAAATAGGTCAAAATCCAAAAGTTTCGTAATAAGATTACAATCATGCGATAAAAATCAAAATCTCATTAACTACCAACAGACAGAATAACGATCAATTGTCTAATTTAAAATTGTAAAAACTTGAAAAAAAGTAAGTATATTATGATATCTACCCCCTTCCAAGTACGTTACTGTTTTATGCAGTGGTTTTTAACTTGATAGGAAGAACCACAACATATAAAAATCCCCACTGATTAATATTGTCAACTCATATTGCTATCAAACCACGCAATAGTCACAAAGAAAAACAAGAGTTACCTTCAGAAGAACCTTCAATAGCCAGTGTTGAAAAAAAGTAGACGACAAAAAAGAGAGTCAAAAGCATCAGAACTGGCCTCGTAGAGAACACGGCACTCTTGATTTCCCAGGAGCTCCGTCCACAATGGCCTCTACTTCCTGTGTTTGGCATGTTTTTGTATCTTCTTCTTTGCAGTGACATTTCGATGGTTAGAATGAAAAGGGGTGAATCAATCGAATTTTATTGCAATTTAATTTTGGTGCTATTTCTAATGCATACAATGCACAATTCTAGAGAGAAATCTAGTTTCTTTTGTGTTACCAACCTACTAACTAGTTTCAATCGAATGATACCTATCAGCTGATTGTGGTGACTGATGTTTTGTCATTTGTGATTCACTTTTCTTTAAACTTCCATTACTTTCGCAATCTTCATTTTTAATAATAATAGACTTGATACATATTGCGTTTCAATAAATTATTTGAGGTTATCATACACTTTTTTCTTTCTACTATTGGTTGGGTTGGCAGCAATGAAAAAAAATTGCATGGTATCAAACAGCTAGCAAGATTCATCATTTGCAATATACTGAACTTGCAAGAAATTGCTTTATTTCTTAGTTTTTGTCATCAACTATAACGTCAGTTTAATTTCAAATAGAAAATTCAACCGGATCGGACCCGCCTTTGTCTTTTTTGTTACTATATCTTCTCCGCAAAACTATCTGCAATTCGGCAGCAACGAATGTTAGATACGAAGAGAGAAAAACGTCAATTTCAACTTTATCGAAGGGTGGCCATTGCTGCCCCCCCAAATGAGATTTTTCAATAGCTTCCAATTTACACCTTAAGTGTTATTGCACTTCCTGCGCCGTGCTGTTACTTCTTTTATTTCCGTGGATAAAATGGACGTTTTAGGACTTAATTCGCTACAAGGTTGTTTCGAGAGTCGTCGAATGGTTAGTTTCAATGATATTGTTTATATGTATATTCATTTTAATATTGATTAAATGATAAAAGTAATAAACGCAAAGCTTATTAGTAATTTGGACTTATCGTCAATCTTTTTATGTGTTTTGTGTAATTTCTGTATTTTTGGTAAATAGGGAAATAAATCCTTCAAGAGAAAGTACTATAATGACTTAAATAGGATTTGAACAGATTTCTACCAGAAGCCTATGTGATTTTTTAAGCAATTCTTTATAAAGAACAAAACGAAATTCTACCACATTTGTCTAGAATTATTCAAAGCAGCGTAGAACTGGGTTACATATAAGAAGCGAGAATTATTTCCATTCCAAAAGCTGGAAAAATGGACACAACAAACTCAAAATTTTTCAGACGAATTAGCCTAACATCGTGCTTAAAACTATAAAGAAGTCTATTGACTTAACATAATTATGGGTGGGTGCCGGGACATAACGGTATTTCTGGAAATGAACAAGCTGATGAATTCGCGAGAAGAGGTTCAGCATATGTTGGACCAGAACCAGATCTTGGAACTACAAAGAAGGTAGTCCAAGGGCAAATATAAAAATGGGTACAAAGCCAAAATAGACTTCAGTGGATGAACACTCCAAAGCAGGTACACAGTAAAACCTTCATAGGTGACACATGTGTAAAACGGGCCGAAGAACTACTGACTATCAGTAGGAACAAGCTAAGAGTTATTACAGTTATCTAACGGGTCATACCCCGGTAAAAGATCACCTGCATAAAATAGGGTTAATTAACGGGGACCTCAGCTGCACATTATGTGGCATGGAGACCGAGACCGTAACCCAATGAACCTATATCGTCTGCTCGAAGGTACGGGAATAACTGGATGGGTGGACTAAATGTAGGAGTACAGTATAATAAGCCAATAGGCTGCAGTGCTCCTGGCATCAGAACGGCTCCCAAAACAAAAACACACACAAAAAACATAATTATAAAAAGTACTGGTAGCAAAAATGAAGGGAAAAAGGAAGGTTACATCAAAAAGTAATAAAGTGAGAATCGATACACGAACCATCCAAAACCAAAGGCGTTCAACCAAATGAGTTGAAATCTATGAATTTTGAAAGCCTTTATATTGAGTATAACATCCATCCACGAAACAGATTCGTGGCACTACGTAAATGTTTATTTTATTTCTAAAGAAAAATTCGCTCACTCATAAAGACAGCCGGTATATCTCTTTACATATCCCTACGACGGACAATCTGTTTATGCCTATCGCGCGTTGGGACTTACGGTGCTCTAAACACAGTATCATCCGATATTCGAGCGAGATAGGCATAACTAGGGGAGGAGCTTCGAGTGATCCTTCTTGTCTTGTTAATATTCGTTGCTTTAGATAACCAAGAAACTGTAGTGTGTGCATTTTTTAACATACAAGGAGCTTTTGACAATGAAGGTGTCGAAGTAGTAGTGAATAGAAGATGCTAGACATCAGCACAACATCCAAATTGATATCGGAACTGCTCACCAGAGAAGACAACTAACGCGATCGTCTTCATCTGCACAATCAGAGGACGTCCACAAGAAGGAGTAGCATCACAGTTAATTTTAATTAAGCTAATGTCTACATTTGAATACATTGTACTATTTGCTAGGATCTGGTAAAACACATTCATCATCAAATGGCTTACTTCTTTTCGACGTCGTATGGGTGCCTTTATATTGGCCTGAAAAAGTAACATTGTTTCAAACTACGACATCTGAAAGACGCCATAGAAGTGACGGGTTTTGGATGTAAAATTACTGAGCCTTTGAGACGTGATTTTGGACGTACAACTGACCAATGTGATGCCGTCTATTGAGCGTTACTTGGACGTCAGGTCCTGCCTGGTTCAAGTCTGACAGAGTGTGCTTTAACTGTCCTTGAAATATCCTACCAAGAATATGCTGATGACATTGTCATAACATCCAGGAAAAATTTTAGAATACCATTTTTGACATCGTACAAAGAGGACTGAACTATACAAGTAGCTGGTGTAGACCTGTAGGACTAAACATCAACCCCACCAAAACCATCTCAATCGCCTTCTTCAATAAAACCGTGTAAATTGATGGAGAGAAGAAATCAAGGATCTAGTTAGTGAGCTCCTGTGAAACATTAGATTAGATACAAAGCAAAAATGGCTCCAATGGTACGTAGGAACCTGTCAGGGAAAAGTAATGAAGAGTTGTATGTACATTGCCATAGTGATATTACTCATGAAACCATTGAGTCGAGTGGTATGGAAATTACGAGAAAACTCAAAGCAAAAAGCGAGGACAGGGTTCCAGGACGTGGTGAAATAGAAGGAGCGGAAAAACTAGCTAAAATAAGGGGTAAAAAACCCTTTAGGAAGCCAGAACTTTTTTGGAAAAATCATCTTCAATGTAATATTGAAAGAAATAGGAATAGGGATCATTCAGGAGCCAAGTTATCTTCTTCAGATGATATAGTGTAAACACTGTTCAGTGTCAATTGTTCCAGAATTCCCAACTTATAAATAGTAGGATTCGAACAAAAAATCTAATTTACAAGGAGCATGCAATACGAATAGAAAATTCAGAACCTATTGACCCACAGACATGACAAAACTACTCAAAAAATCCAGTTTCAACGACATTCTCGTTACTTCATTATTTTAGCGTGTGGAAAATCATTCCCCATATATATGTAGATGACATGAAATGGTGTAGGTTCATATATAAACATACATATAGATACTATCTGCTTGCATCGTTATTTTCTGTGTGCTCACTCAAATTATGGATTTCTGATTGAACCAAACTGAAAATATTGAATTAATCAAAAACGTTTGTAATGAAATTCAGATTGTGAAAAGTCTATTCGCGACATACGATTTACACAACTACGACAAGGAAAATATGAGAAAAACTACTTGACTGAGAGAGAAGAATAATTGTTCGCAGTCAGAGTTGGGCGTGTTTTCAGTTCCAGCTACGAAAGCCGCGTTGTCAGTCTAGAATGTTTCGTAATTTCCAAGGAATGAATAACTTATTTTTCATTTGACTTTTAACACGGGATAAACCAATATTTAAATTATGAAATCAAACAATTTTATTTTGTTAAATCTACATTATATTTAACCTTGAAGTTGTGACGCGTTTCGCTAACACAGTAGCTTTTTCAAACGAATGGAGGTATAATGAGTAATTTTTAATTTATACAGTGCCTTAATACTAAATTATGTGGATATTTAACAATAAAATTATAATCTATTTACAAGGAAATGAAATGAATTTGTCTAAATATGGGATTAACTAAAGTATTTAACAAGTTTACCACAACAATCTTACAGGAACCTTTCTAGGTAAAAAGGTTTAATAAGGGAGAATTGTTAATATCAAGTTGGTCGTTAAGAAGATTATCTGAATATTCGTTTTTATTTATCTCTAGGGCTTCTAAAAGATTTAATTTGAAGGATTTAGGTTCTATCTGCAAAATTTGAATCGAAAGAGTGTTGGTTTGCTAATAAATGATTTGAATAGTTGGAATCTTATTTTTGGTTGTCATAACTACGTTTGTGTTCTGAAATTCTAGTTTTAAAATTCCTAAAAGTTCTACCTATATAAATTTTATCACAGTCGTCATGACCACATTTTAATTTATAAACTCCTGATTTATTTAGTTTTGAAGATTTGGATTTGTTGTTTTTAATGGATTTGGATAAATTGTTGTCAGTTTTGAAGCAAATATTCAAGTCTAAAGTTTCTAAAAATTATTTTATTTTTAAGGATGGTATTCCAAAGTAAGTTAAGCTTTTAAATTGGTTATTTTTGTTTTTATCAGAAGGAAATACTTGTTCTAGAGTATGTTTTCGTATCTTTTTATTTATGATGTCAATTAAATTTGGATCGTAATTATTATTAACCGCTATTTGTTTTATTATATTATAAGTATATTATTATTTATATTTGAAATTGTAAGATCTAGAAAGTTTATGGACTTATTTTGTTCAATTTCTACTGTAAATTTGATATTTTTATGTATCGAGTTAATGTGAGTAATGAAGTTATCTAATTGTCTCGTAGTACCAGTGAAGCAAGCTAAATGTCATCTACATATCGATGCCAGTAAACAAATTTTTACTAAGGGGGTGTTTATGAATTATCTTTTCTATATTATCCATGAAAATTTCTGATAATAGGGGACTGAGAGGGTTGCCCATAATATTTAGTGGTAAAAAATCGAGATTGGTAATATTATTGACTTGAATAATAAGTGAGATCTGTATATCACAGAACAGGTTAAGAACAATATAATATGATATCAAACTAGACCGTAATCCTAGTTAGAAATCCTTTTTGACATGTTAGTAAATTTAAATTAGGTCCATTTACATAGTTTCGGCTTGACCCTTCATCACGTTGCCAGCTGTTTAATATTAATGGCGAAATCTACTAATGTGATGCAGTTTGCCATCGACATTGCCAACATTGCGTCGGTGTCCGAACGGATTCAAATGAAAATGTATCCTTGTATGATGGACAAATTCGTTGGACATGACACGCAGAGCAATTTACAATGATAATCAGTTGACTGGCCGATGATTAACTATATGAATACCAGATTTGCTGTGAAATTGAGCATTTGCATGAACTGACGGATTTATATTACATGCTCGGGCTGGAATAAACCGACTACAATCTACACTGAGAAGAGTTATTTTTCAAATATACAATTGAACTGATGCACAATATTAAATATACTTACATCCTGTATACTAGTGCTCGGCGATTATCAAAAAGTATAATCAATTATCGATTATATAAAATAATCGATTAATTGAAAATAATGGATTAATTGGAAATAGTAGATTAATAAAAAATAATCGATTAATCGAAAATAATCGGTTTATCGAAGGTGATCGATTAATAAAAAATAATCCATTCATCGGAAATAATCGATTAATAAAAAATTATCGATTAATCGAAAATAATTACCTTTTACTTTTTTCTCTTATTCTTTTGGGAATCAAACCACAATAATGTTTTTTATTTCGACGTTTCGGTAGCGTTCCAGCTACCGTTGTCAAGATTAATTAGTAATAAAATTAATAAAATAATTTTTGGTCCCTATCTGACACAAAGAAAAAAATATGACAACTAGACAATCAATAATATTTTGAAGTTTAAGACTACAAAACTTTGTTGTCAAATTTTATTAAGGACCATTCATAGTAGATCACACTTCTGGTAAAATGTGAAATGAAATATTTCATTTTATGACATTCTAACGATATGATAGGCTACTAGAAATGGAATCCAGTGAAGTGCACGTTCCAGGATCGGTTTTTATTGGGATAGCGCCTTTTTTAGCTTATTTTGGAAATGTTGTTAATAAAACGCGTTTGTTGTTACTTGTGGTTTGATTCCCAAAAGAATAAGTAATGCCACAAGGAACTTACAGAAGATAATTTCCTTTTAATATAAATCAATAAGTATCAAAAAATGATGAAGATGCATGTTAAAATGTGTAAATCATATATTAGTGTACTCAAAGAGATGATCTAATTTCTTGATAATGGTAAAAAATAGATTCCCATTTAAAACTGAAAATTTAAATGCTACTTGATACTTTATTTTCACCACTTCCAGCTACCGTTATCTAGAATTATGAAAAAGAATCAATCTTCGATTAATTGATTATTTTCGATTAATCGAGTGTTTCCGATCAATCGATTATTTTCGATCCACCGATTTTTTCCAAATATTCGATTTTTTCGATTAATCGATATTTTTCGATTATTTGGTTATTTTTGATTTATCGATTATTTTGGATCGTTCGATTAATCGATTATTTTAGACTGTTCGATTAGATTAAATAGATTAGATTTTTAAAAATATATATCGATTAATCGATCACCCGATTAATCGATTATTTTTCGATTAATCGATTATTTTGCCCACCCCTACTGTATACATCCTTGATAATATTTATTACAATTCGGGTTAACGCCAACTTCTCTGTATCTGTAAAAATTTGAAGGGTGGGTGACCCCACAGCACTTAGGCCACAATTGGCCCATTGTGCATCCTTCTAAGGTTCAGACTTCCTTCTAGCTCGTCATCCAGCCTACTTAATTGAAGTAGGCGATAACGTAAGCCCCCTCATGCTGGCTTGTGTTAGCCTGTACTCACCGAATACAGAAAACCTAAATTGAGAGAGTGTCGGATATTCACAAAGACAGTCTCATCTTCCTGCTCACATCCTCTACAGAGTGAAGTATCAGACAAACCCAGTCTGTAGAGGTGTTTTTGTAGGTGGCTGTGACCGGTCAGAATACACGTGGCTACTTTGCTGTCCGGATACTGCAGCAGTTCCTTGGCAAGCCTGCAACCTTCTGCATCGTCCCATCTACCCTTAAACTTTCCAACTTTTACAGTAACAAATTATTTCAACGAATTTTATGTTTAAACAGGTTGAATTTGCTACCGAAAACATGTGTTAACATTAAAAATGCTATTCTGTAACGTGATAACGTTCAAGTCCAAGCATAAATACCTTAAAATCAGTTATATATAGAAAGTAGTGGAGATAAAGCCGACTGATACTATTTGGCGGTATAATGGAACAGGATAATAACGGAGCATAACAAGAGGGAAACTAAAGGGCGGACCTTTGTTACATTTATACCGACATTAAAGGTATTAAAAAGAACTAAGCTTTATGCAAGCAATATTGATGGTGATGCAGTTAGTGCATAAAGGAGCTTATTTGATAATCTGTAGAGAATACCAATGAATACGTTTTTGGATCCTGTATTAAATACACAATCTATTGACATGGAAGTGTTATACTTTCGCAATATATTCGCTCTACAACAAGCTGGTAAAACATGGTTATAATCTGAAGTACTGATTCAATTAGATACATGGAAATTGGCCGTTTCAATAGACGACACATCCAACGGCCAATGGCTACTGCTTACCTACAGGCCTTTTAGATCCAGGGCAGCTAGTTTTCTCTATTCTTAGCTTTCCCTTTCCAATTCCGTATCTTCAGTTTATTTATATCAAACAACACACTTTCAAACCATCTTTTTCTCGGCCGTCATCTTCTTTTTCTCCCCTTTTGCATAATCTTCCTCCCAAATACCTCAACCTATGTGTTTTTATTTTTGATATTATGTTTGGTTCTCCGTACAACATGATTAGCAAGATTTAGCTAACGCCTCGGCAGATAACAATATTATCCTGAGGTGGGTTAAAGGGCACGACAGGAGTAAAGGTAATCGCATTGCCGATTCTTTAGCCAGGGAAGTGACTGGACTAAAAATTTTAGAACCCAGTGACACCTACGGCCCAACGACTTCGACAATTGCGGAACTAGCCAAACGTTACACCCATGCTCAATCCCCCAAGAGATGGGATGGAATCAAAGGATGCAGTCTTGTTAGGATCACCCTGGGCGACCCTGGGTAGCTGGCGCCGAAGAAATATTTGGCGATGACCAGGAAAAACCTACGTTTAATAGTAGGATTTCTGACTAGCCACTGTCAACTAAGGAAACACCACCATACTATGAGGTTAGGGGACACACCTCTATGCAGGATGTGTGAACAGGCATGTATTATGCGAGTATCCGGAGTTATCGTCGATAAGAGAGTGTGTGTTCGGTGAGTCTTGGCCTACACCTGCCGATATAAAGGAGATGTCTCCTAGTGACCCGCCCACCTTCCTGAGAAGGACAGGATGGACGATGACCTATGAGGACAACTCGGGAGGATGTACAATGGGTCACATGTGGTCTAAGTGCTGTGAGCCTACACTCACCCTCCCTACTCTACAGATACAACATGATCACTTCTTAATTTGATCTCCTCCTTCACCAGAAGAATGCTCTTGAACATTTCGCGATAGCATCTCTCCAGAATCTCTTCCTGTTCTTTTTGTTGTTGTAGTCCTCGTTTCACTTTCGTCACAGTGGGTTTTATAATAGTTTTGTAAATTCCTATCTTAATCTTTCTTGAACAGTATTTTATTTCAGAAGCATTCCAAATTTTCTGTTGCCCTTCGTAATTCTTGACTTTATTTTTTGTTTCTTACTGATTTATTTTCAGTCCTAGAGTTTCTACTTGTTCAGCGAGATTTTTTGTAATTTTGTTATCTTATTAATTGATTTTATTATACTTTTAGCTATCGTAGTTTGTATAGTAAAATGTTGATTTTAGGGTTATATTTGACAATTTAATCAAACGCAATTTAGTAATATTAACCGGAATTGTTAACGAAATCAGTTATATCGATGAACAATAATATACATAGATACAATCGTGCAAAGTCAATTTGTATATCCGTCTAGAAATACACCGTTTCATGTCATCCTACATACAAGGAAAATAATGACATAATATCGCTATAACTATCTAAAACGTCCAGGTAATTTTTATGACAATTCCAATCAAGTAGTCGTAGTGAAAGACAATTATTCGCATGTGAGTCTTTTGTTCTCAGTTTTGAGGTTAGGTTTCGTGACAACACTCGACCAACATCGATCTAATGCATAGGCGGAGACAACAATCATATAAAATTATTATTCATTATAAAAAATCAAGTATAAATAGGACTAAGTGGATTGTTGATATTTCGCTAGAGTCTAGGACTTGTTTGAGGACATTCTTAAAAGAATGTATAAAAGGCTTTAAATGGACCATTTAGTATTTATTTGGGCAAACTTGAAGAAGAAACCAATTGCAGAATCTGACCTGAGGTTTTTTAGTAATTCCTCCTTATGGAGAGCCTAGTTAGGTCTTTCCGGAACTAGGACGTTATTCCCAAATTATTGTGATCTTCAGAGTCCACCAGCAATTTGCTTCTGCTCCATATAAGCATGCTTTGTTCATTTGAAAATATGCGCAATTCTATGTGCAATCCATCTAGCATTTCTATCCAGAATTATATGAAGAGTTGGTAAGTCCAGTATTTCACAGAAGGGTCTGAACTATACAAATAGCTGGTGTAAGCAAGTGGGACTTAGCATCAACCCCACTAAAACCATCTTGCTAGAAGAAGAGAAAACTCAAACTCAAAACCATAAAACTGGATGGGAACGAGATTGAATGGAGACAAGAAGTCAAGTATTTAGGTATTGAACTAGGCGAGAACAATATAGTCACCTTACTATGGATTCCAGGATACAATGGAATAGAAGGAAATGAAATAGCAGATGAACTAGCAAATAGGGGGACTGAAATACCTTTCTGGGGGCCTGAACCCTTTTGCGGAATGTAATATTGGAAGAAATAGGTAAAGGCGAGAAAAAGAGAATGGATGAGCACCTGAAATAGCTCAAAATAGTGGAAGAAGAAGAATGCAGATTTTGTGGCATGGAAGAAAAAACCTCCATCCACATACTTTCCAACTGCACAGCACTTCAGAATCCTAGAGCACAGCACCTGGGAGATTACTGGATAGAAGAGGAACATTTACCTAAGTAGAAGCCTGCAGACATCCTAAAATTCCTCCGGGAAATAGGACTAAAGGAGCTACTAGTTTCTGAGACTCTCCTCAGAAACTAAGTAGAAGTAAGGTGGCACAATAGATCTTTCAGGTCTCAGTGAATGTCACCCCAAAATACATACATACATACAAGTCCAGAAGAATTTACAATGCTGTTGACCGTGTGTGACAAATCTGTCTCTGTCTCATATACCATTGAGCTTTGTTTAAGTCTTAAACCTTTCGCAATAGCTTAATGATCATGGGTCCAACAATTATCACAGATATCCACTAGATTGACTAGATCATTATGGTTTATCGTAGATGTAGATATTATACAGTTTGCTCTCATTGTGTGCTAAAATACTGGACGAGAAGTGAATTGTCTATTGGGTAAACCTCAGTAATTGATTCCTTTGGTATCATGACTCCACCTACATCATTTGAATATTCCTTTGTACCAAACTACTTGTGATGCCTTTTGGCCCAATATAATAATATAATATAAATATTTAATAATATTATATAAATATAAATAAAGAAGGTTATTGTCAAGTTCAAGCGTGGTGCAAGACAACAACAATTATATGTATCTGTTTTGCTTGAACTTGACCAGTTTAATTCCTCTTGAGATGATCCTCCAAGTGACCCGCAACACCACCTATTCAGAAACCCTTTCACACTTATAATCTACGGAAGTATTCATTGACAACACATCCATTACATACTTCTTTATCTTTAGTTGTATCAGTAATTTTATTCGGCGAAAAAAACATAGAAAGTCCTGGGAGGATACGTCTATGAAAACTTAGTCCTGCTTCATTGAAAACATTGAGATTTATTAAAAATTCACAACTTCTAAGACTAATTGGTGTATTTACTTATAGACCGTGACATGCTATCAACTCCGTAATTGGATTTTCAGTTGCAATTGAAAACATTAAAGGAATACAGTTTAACGTTTCTTTGGAAATTAGAAAAAAAAGCTGATCAAAAGTAATTGACGGTATATTTACTTAGAAACTACATTTTTTCTCTTGCCTATCTTGTATACACTACGCATATAGTGTGAAGCTTGCCAAACCCGAAATCTGTTAGTAAAATCGTAAAAATAATTATTGTTTCTCAGCTCATCTAATAATATGTATTTGTCGTATCGATTATTATTTCTTATAACTTAGTGTTACCTTCTTGATTCGTAAAAAAAGTCTTAGTCGTACAAGTTTAACTTTCCTTAGACGATACATATTTTCGCCATCAAAATCCAAAAATCCGTTTATCCAAGACCAAAAGTATCAATCTCATTCTATAAGTAAAAGTAATCTAATATAGAAAAGCTAGTAAGCCATGAATGGGAACAACGTTGATCCGAAAACGATTACAGCTGCCAAAAATGAGCATCGCTCTAAGCCCTTAGGGGATCTGCCACTAGGCCCTTTTTTCTCTCCAGAGGCACCGATAACACAGATCCGGACTACGACCTATTCATTAGCCCCATAAAAATAACAAACAAATAAAAATATTATTTCTTTTTGTCTTCAAACAAATAAAAATGTTGTTTCATTTTTCGTTTCGACCTCTATTGGTAACTACGTGAACTAATGTCACGCGATTAGACACAGCTGTATGCAGAATGATTTCTAACCTAACATTCGATCATGTTCCAAATAAGTGCAAGGAAGAAGAAATAGGTGAATTTGGGATATAGTCTATTACAAAGAAAAAATCAAACAGTTCAAGATAATTATGGAATCACCAACGGCAGGTGATGATATTATGAATATAGAAGACGATAAGTTGACAGAATGATAGTATGGAAAGCTAAAAAGATCAGTATAGATGCTGCTATAGTATGTTAAGTAATAAGAACGGTAAGGGTTATTTATCCTTAACGTTCGAGACGCTTATACCATTTTTTGCGCGATCGTATTGAAACAAATTTCGAATAAAATAATTTATATTTCTTCGAAATGAACATTTATACTATACTTCTCGATCAGTTTAAACTATAATTTGCATTTTGGTGAAATTACTTATTACTATTACTTTTATATTATTTGTTACTTTTTATATTGTTCTGTTCGGTTTTGTTGATTAAAAAAATATAAATATTTTTTTTTTTTTTTTGTTCCTTTTGTGTAATGAATGAAGTAATATCTTCTTTAAGCTCCTTGTGGCATTACTTATTCTTTTTTCTCTTATTTTCTTGGAAATCAAACCACAATAATGTTTTTTATTTTTTATTTCGACGTTGTCAAATTTTTTTCGTTGTGTCAGATAGGGACCAAACATTATTTCATTACTAGTTAAACTTGACAACGGTAGCTGGAACGCTACCGAAACGTCGAAATAAAAAAAAACATTATTGTGGTTTGATTCCCAAAAAATAAGAGAAAAAAGAACGAAGTAATATATAATTTAGGACCACTTAAATGTAGGTAGGGCTAAGACGTCGGTAAGTAATTTACTTACCGACGTCTGAACAGTAAGTAAATCACTTACCGACGTGTTAGACTTAGAAACCAGTAAACACAACCTACCGTCTTGACAACCGATGCTGTAAATAAACAAAAAAGATCGATCGCGCAAAAAACATTTGAAATGAGAATATGTAACAGAGATGCGCAAAGAGATCTGATGAAATAAGCCAGAAATGTGGTTAAAAGTGTTATATTTCCCCACGACGACTTACTAGAAATAGATACGTTCTTTTATTCACCGGTAGATCCACCAATCGACCAACAGCGTTTTTATATTCATTGGTGGATTGTAGATTGAAGAAATCACGCGTTCATTTATTACTGTTGCATCAACCAAAATTGCAAACCACTCCACCGTTGTATCGAGGTGGTGGATAAATTTGGTGGTTTACAAAATGACAGCTTAACCTCAAAAAACTAACGATTTTTTGAAGCGGTCAAAGAAATGGACGAATTAATAGAAATAAATTTAAAATGTGGTAAGAATGTATGAACGGCGCTATTAACTGCGTCAGAAATTGAAAAATATTCAAGTGGAACTATCAGATGAACTGCTACTCCGAGATCTTAGAGGTTAAAATAACCACAACACTTTTCAAAGTATCTTCATTCATTTCGTAAATTTTTGCTAATAACAGCAATCAACTTTGAAATAGATTATCAGTATTCAGATGATTTAAACAACAACAGCTGCGTTTTTTTATGTGCCATATTCTTTGGTGGTCGAGTAGTAAGCATACCAGACTCTCACGCAGTAGACCCGGGTTCGATTCCCCGTGAGGAAGTTTTTTTTTTGTTGTTAATTTTATTTTTAAATAATTATTCTGCTTGTTATTAATAACGACAACAGGTAGACGTTTGAAATATTTAGCAGAATATTCATTATTATAGATAATGGTACGGTACCCTTCATGAGGGAGTCCGACTGGCAACATCTACTTATAACAGCATCGTATATTTAAAAAAGGAAACCGTAGCATTATACAAATTGGTCATTCAAGAACTGTACGTTTACCACAAAATTAGTGGAAACATAAAATTGAATTGTTAAATTTTTAATCTGAAGTTATATTACAGTTTATAGAAATTTTTATTTTCTAGAAAATGGGTGGTAGAAAAAATATGCTACTCGACTCGTGTGGATTGTCCATATCGCAATTGAACGATTGAGCACTCCTCCTTCCGTCCTCGTGCGATATGGCCATATCCACACTAGTTGCACAAACTACTATTTCTTTCAAAATATGCCCTTTTACATTAAAAAACAACCTACCAAATGTCAAATCAATTTATCCATCCATTTTAAAGTTATCGAATTAAAGCATTCAAGTTTTCAAAATTTCAATACCCTGTATTTCGAAAAGTAAATGTGCTAGACCCCTTAATCGCGCAAAAAATTATGGAAATAATAGTAAAAATTTATTGCGTCGCGACCCCCGGTCGCTCAAACATAACCTGACGTAAAGAACTAAAATTCCAAAAACGTGCCTAATGTATCCATTTGTTTTGAAATCAAGTTTGCATCGTTTCAATAGTATATTGAAGAGCCCGAGGACTACCTATTTTGGTTAAGCGCTGCTAAAGCGTTTCCAGCATGTGTGACACACAACTGTTTTTCTCCTACCGAATCAACCAAAAAAGAGGAAAATTAAGAAAAAACACTGACGTTTAATTGAAAAAATTACGTCAAAGTAATGAAGTGACAATTGGTGAAAAATGTATTTTCCGCCCTTAAGTTGCTAAACAATATTTTCCGCCCCATTTTGGATATTCATACGATTAGTTTTTCGCTAAGGTGGTAAAATTTTTTTTAAATCCCTATTAACGCGATTTTTATTGTTTTTATTTTCCATCTCCTGTAACCGCCTCTGCAATCGAAGGGCAGCATTGAAAAAGGGACGAAGGGAGTGATTCTGTAATGTATATCGTATGATCATACACCGGCACATTTGGCGAACCGTCAAATACACATCGCAGTTGATTTAATGTTATGTTTTCTCTCTCTTTCTCTTTCCTTTTCCCGCGTATAAGTTGATTTAACGTCATGCTCTCTCGCGCTGTCTCTCTTTTTCGCAAAATAAAACAAAGCAATAAAATGAAATCGAGTGTTATTTTGACGTGTGGAAGAAGGAGGGTTAAAAGAGTGTGAATTTGGAATGTTTATGAGTTTCGGAAGCGGGCTGGCTCGTTTTTTTTATTGTTTCTACGGTTATTTAAAAAATATATATCTCTTGTCAAAAAGAAACGTTTTAATACAAACCAGAGTAGTTTAACTTAATAGTGTAAGACAATGGACAGAAATTCCAACCTCTCTAGGATCCTATGCAACCGCATTTCAGGCGGAAATTCACGCCATTGTTTCATGTGTGGAGAGAGTGGAGCAAGCCAATCTCATCTCAACATCATCTCAACAAAAATAAATGCAATGGAAATGAAATATTTAAGGAAAATAGCAGGTAAAACGAAATGGGACAAAGTAAGGACCGAAGAAATCAGAAGCATAACTAATTAAGACCCAATAATACCAAATATTAAAAAGAAACAATTGAACTGGTTTGGCTACCTAGTAAGAATGAAGCAAGATAGAATTGCGAGAAAAGTTATGGAAATGGGAATATCAAGAAAAAGACAAAGAGGAAGACCCAGGAGGAAATGGATAGACCAGATTAAAGAAATTATAAATAACAAAGGAAAACATTAGGAGAGATGAAGGCTTTAGACATGAACAGAAAGGAATGGAAAAAATGGGTACAGAAAGAACTCTAATCCGACGCCTGAGAATTCATAAGGATAAGAGGAAGAAAGAAAGGAAGAAATTATTGTACGCATAAAAGTATTAATATATTTTAATAAAATCTCAAAAATCGGATACCAGTTTAACACCCCATTGTAAGATCTAAACTTGCAGAAATTGAAGGATTATGTGAAAGAAAAGAAGAGAAGAAGAAATGAAGAAATCGAAGAATGTCAAATATCCATCTGAACATTTCTGTGTATGGAAGGAGTTAATATTTAATTTAAGTAAAGATTTGGTTTAAGCGGTCGAAATGGGACGTTAAATTTTTCGATATAATCAAAGGATATGTCAAAGAATAAAAAAATAGCGTTAAAAAGCAACAAATAAGGGAAAAATAACAGTAGACGGTGTACAAAATGAAGTGAATTAAAAAAATCTGACATAAAATGAAAGAACTAGGACGATTATGCTTTGACAACATCTTGTCTGCGTCCAAATTGGACCGAAACAGATGTATTGTCGATGAATACTTCCGTAGATTATAGGAGTGGAAGGGCCTCTGAATAGGTGGTGCTGCTGGTCACTTGGAGGATCGTCTCAAGAGGAATGAAAAAACTAGCACTGGGACATGTTTGATTTATTTATGAAATCCATTACACTACAAACTAAACTAATACTATGCATAAGTACCTAGCCGTATAGCATACTTATACGTAATGGTTAATTGATTACTAGTAGGTGACTATTCAACTATAAAGAATAGTATCCTTCAAGTATTCTGTATCGACTTCTTCTTCTGATCAATACTGAATGTATATTTATCTAATTCCGATATAAAATGTGACACTTTACGTCACTCCTTGACGTTAGGTAACGTCACATTTTTCATAACCTTCATATATCAGTTATGAAAAGTAGTTATGTAAAAACTTTACGTAACTGTTTATGCATGGAGACTAGATAAGGAGAACTGACTCATACGGGAAAATTGACAAATATGTCCTCAAAATCGTCTTTCTAAGTAGTTTGGTTTTTGACCGCAGCGTGCGCATTGTACCTTAAGAACCAGAGCCACCTATACTTACAAGCCATGATCCTAGACTTGGCAACGCTGTATTATGTACTTACCGTAGTCCGGTTTTCTAGACGTCGCCGATGGTTACTTCATCATAAGCATAGGTAATCATAAGGAAATGTTAAATTTGAAGTACGAAATATTTTCTGTTGAGTTCCACAAAATTGTGTATAGGAAGGCCCAAATAAATACACCAATAAATCACAATATATATATATATATATTCATTAATAACAAAAAATATAATTATAATACACAAAATCAACTTTGTAAAGTTTTCAATTTTCTTTCTTTATTTTGTTTGTTTGCCGTTTGTATACGTTTCCTTCGTTTTTCTTCCTTGACTTGCTCTTTATATGCATCATTGTAATATTTGGTGAAGTTATTTAATAAAATATTTGCAAAAGTAGAAATCACTTTTTTAATAATATTATGTATGTGTTCTCCACAGTGACATTGATCCGCAAATTCTTTAAAAAAGTCACTCGCCTCCAGACTTATCTCTGTGAGATTGACTAATATAACATGTTGATTGTCACATTTAAAAAACTTATTTTCTAAATCAGGGTTGTCAAGTATTGTTTGAAAAATACAACATGTGTGAAAGAAAACGGTTTTAACATAAGAAGTAGACTTATATAATCCTCCTCTTTGCAGATGGTCATTATACTCATCATTAAATTTCAAACCTTTCGATTCTACAAGAATAGGTAGACACATCGGACAATTTGAAAATTTCATCAGAGAATGTATGGCATAGCCCGAAATATATTCTTGAACAGGATTATCGATTTCCCTGACTTCTAATTCAAGTTTTGAAAATACAGAATAAAAATCAGAACAATCAACTGAATCAATATTTGAATAATTATGTTCACTTTCATTTGAAATATTATTTATATTATCAAGTGTTAGAGCTAAATTATTGTCTTTTATGTGATTAAATAACTTGTTAATTCTAATTTTCTTTTCAGATTCTAACACTTGCCTAAAAGAGACATTATAATTACAACCCGAAAGACCTCTGTACTCTCCAAATCTTCTTTCTAAGTTATCAGTTTGCAATTTACCAGGCAAAATGTAATTTATGGATAATTCTGTTAACGAATATACACTTAATTTAATTAGAACTAAGGTACACCGATACATCGCTTGAAAAGTATCATTACTTAATTTTCCAACCAAGTCTCCTTCAAGAGAATGCCACTTTTCTAACCAAATTATAAACTGCTTTAGAAAAATAAGTTTATTATCATTTACATCTACAATAGGACCACACAATTCATCTTTCCGTTTTAATTTGGCTTTTAATGTATTTTTTGTATTCACAATATCCCACCACCTTTTTATAATTTGCAAAAACTTAACAGTGCCCTCACAACCTGGTTGACATTTTAAAGCAGCAGTTGTAGTCTCATGAAATATATTGTCAACCAAAAGCACATTCTGTCTTTCAAAATTAGTCGGATACAATGATTTTCTATTCAATTTAAAAGCTTTGCGGACAAGACTGATCTTTTCTTCATTGTATAAAATTCGCAAGTGTTGAAAAGAGGCAAATGTTATTTCATTATTTTCAAAGTCAGGAAATACAAATGTTTTCATATCATTTTTCAAATTTATCCAATTATTGCGAATATTTTTAAAAACATGAACAAAGTCATAAGTTAAAAATATCACCAAGTTTTCATTTACTGGGTTTTTCATTGACTCACAAACAGATAGTGCATTAAACATTTTCTGGTTTATTCTGTTGTCATCAGTAATCACTGTTAAAACTGTAAAACCACATTGTTGAACAAATTTTATTGTTTCTAAAACCATGTCTTTTAATTCAGAACCAGTTATACATTTAACAGGTGATAATCGGACAATTTCTCTAAAGTTACCAAATGTTGAGGTTATCATAAAACTTTGAACTGTTTTTGCTAAGTGTTCATTACTGTTATCAGCAAACCCAACTATGTTTTGACTTTTAAAACTTAAAGAACTGTTAACATAAATTTCATCTACTAATAGTGATACGTAACGTTCCCGAGGAACTAAATGTGAAGAAATATATTTCAGATAATGAAATGTATTTTTATTATTTTCTGGAGAAATATTAAAACTGGAAGACAAATATTGTAAATATCTTTTACTCGGTAAAATTAAATATTGGTGAATACAGTTATAACATGCTGGTGATTGTGAGAACATTAAAAAAGAAAATATTATTGTTTCTGGAGAATATCTTCTTCTTTTCAGTGTGATTAGATTTAATTGATCATAAACAAGTTCTATTGTAGTTTTATGTACAAATGTAGCACATTCCTCTAAATTTAAACAGTATTCTAAACTTTGTTTGGCTCTCTCAATACTATCATGCAATGTAATGTTATTAGTAGTCTGATTGGTGTACCTTATCAAAATATTCTCAAGCTGAGACCATCTGCTAAGTTTCGAATCTAAAGGCAAAATCCACAGTAAGTCATGTTCCGGCACCTGAACTTCACTCAAAAATACCCTTACAACTAAATTACTATTTACACTAACACTAGAAACTACATTCACCCCATTTATGTCCATACCAACGTCAATATCCAGTAAATAAAACCAAACCACATCATCTTTTTTTTTAAAGCTCCAGGAGGATATATTTTGTATTTTTTCCACAAATTCTGTAGAAAAGTTATTAAAAGACGAAATTTTGTCACTGTCTAAAAATGTCTCTATTTCAGCACACTTTCGTTCAAAAATATTGTCTCTTCGTTGTTGTGGGTCCGTACGAGGTTTTGACTCTGATGTCGATAAATAAAATGGGAGATTCTGAAAAACTTTTGGCACTGCATGTTTTTTCAATTTAGGACACTTTAAAGGATAACTGATCGTATCACCTTCCTTGTTCTTGGAGATATCGAATCTTACTATATCTTCCTCATGAAAATGATGTTCACAAACGGCTGTTGATTGTGAAGGCTGCCAGTCTTTTCGAGGAATAGCTCGTAACCATTTCCGTTTTTCCTTTTCCTCTTTTGGGAAACCAAATGTGCTCACAGCTTCACCATGTTTTAAGCGGCTATCATAATTGGATTTGCATCCTGGTACACAACACCTTCTTGGCATTTCTGAAATAATTGTTTTTATAAAAGCTGTTTATATCGTGAAAGCTAGGTTATGTGAAAATGTAGAATGCAGCTCTATTTCAAAAGAAAACGTTACCCCTTAAAGTACATATTCTCATATGGCTTCTTACCTTTAAATTGGAAATATCGCTCGATCGCTCCAAAAAGGAACAACTAATGTAACAAATTCTATAAACGGGAAGCAAAAACAACAAACACAGTCAAAACAAAAATACACGCCTTTCATAAGTAACCTCAACGTCCTCAACAGGACTACCAAGCGCTGTTGCCAGATTTATGGAACATGGCTTGTAAGTATAGGTGGCTCTGTTAAGAACCCATTTCTGACAGAAACTACAATAACCTTACTTTTTATAGATGACAGTAGTCCAATAGTAAACATTACTAAAATGAACTAGAAATATAAAAATTATTTAAAATAGGCATGGTATTCGTTGTTGGAAGCCATTGCAATAGTGGTTGGTAGTGCAGATTAGGTATAAAACGAAGATGCAAATTGAATTTAATTCAAGAAAACTAGAGTTTTTTCAGTAATAAAAAATATTCAGATAAATAAAGTAGGAGATAATAATTATTATCTTGAATGAAAATTATAATTATACCCCACTTGTGAGAAGTAAATGAGAAGAAAAAGCACAATTGCACACAAAATACTTCACTTTTGCTGATATTATTATTCTGTTCTATACAAGTATATTATAAGAGATCAGGAAAAAGAAAGGTGAACAATGATTTGAAGAAAAACTAGAGGTTGATAAGAACTGAGTTATGAAACTAATCTGATGGAAGTACTAGTATGCCTTTAATACAGGAAAATATGAATTCAATTGATATTCAGATAAAAATAGGAAATGAAAATATAAATGAGGTGAGAACATGAATTCAAACAAATATATTCAAGAAATAGAACAAAATTATGTTTGCAATTATTGGTGCACTTTACCAATAGGGATTAATGAAACCATAAGACATTGAAACTAAATGATGACACCATTGATTAAAAAATAGGACACTTATTTCTTACCAATCTACAGCCAAGTAATTTGAGTCTGGGCAATTATGTAAAAGCATCAATATCATGAAAATAGTGTAGTGAATGTTTTGTGCAGCCGAGTTAATAAATAGCAACAGATATATATTTTGTGTACTCATGTATTTCACAATAATTGGTGACATTCCACTGTGTTTGCTTTTAGGAATCAAACTTTTGTATTGTTAAAATAAAGTTCCTACTTGAAACAATTATTTTCTTGAGTGATGGAAATTAAATATATCTTATATTGAAAACCTGTGCAGGCATCAACTTCCACATGTTAAACCACTATTGCAAAATGGTAGTTGTACCAGCACATATAGATTGTAGAGTAAATTATAGGACAGCAAGGAGCCCTACAGAAGTCCTTGTTAACGTATAAAGGTTTGGCACTTTTACTTGTGATGCTCTATCACTAAAGTAGTCATAAATATTTATGACACATCACTTCATATAGTTTGTAGGAAATACCACAGTTCCAAACACCTTAAAATGCTTTAGTAATGCCTAGAAAAATAGCAACACTGTTTTCTTCATTATCTAGAGGTTTGTAATTTGATGTCAGGTTTAATAGTGAATGTATAGTTGAGTATTTTCTCTAAAATCAATCTGGTATCAAGATATGTTATCTACGTGTTCATGTGTAATCCTATAAATCAAGGTAAATCTATCAAGTTTCCTAATTACCTTATTTTAACTTTAACATTAAACTTATTACCGACTCGTAGTAGGTAAGATAAGTATAACAGGCCATAAAATAGGTAGATTTCAAGTAAGAGGCAAAATACAGATTGTACACTTTATTTTTAGGTGAAAGAAGTTACATGGTGTGTACTTTATTAGGTAGGTACTTCTCATGAAAATCTCTATAAGTAATTAAAATTTTCATAATTTCTTCTTCTAAAGGCTGGACCAGTTTGGAAACATTCATATTTTCGTTAAGTTCATAAAAAAACCTAAAATATTAGATATTATCAATTATGTAATTGTTTTATTATTTCTTGATAATAGGACCAAATTTGTGTTTAGAGCTTATGGCTAGTGACATTTATCAATACATACCTACCTTCTATGTTTTCATTATTTTTTTTGCTAGTTGCAAAATATGATGCTCCAATTCTAAATTATTCGAAGGCCATTCAATATAGTACATTAGGTACTACATTTGAAATGATACACCGCCTCCAAGCATTTTAATTGATTTCTCCTTCTTCGTTTTTCATATTTTTGTTAGTTAATATTTTACTATGTAGGAAGCCAGATTCTGAAAAACTTAATACATAATGTGAACATAGGTATTTCTTAATTCAACTTGAATTTATTTTTCATAATTGGGGTGAACTTGGTTCTAGAATATACTTACTTTCACGTAGGGTGTCTTCTTTATTCTTCAAATTTCTCTTTCAAATACCTGTTTTACTCATTGTAACTGTGCTGGACCTTTAAATTTGTTCTTAAATTCCATAACAAAGAAGCATGATAGTAGATATTCGTATAATACATTCAGCTGATTATTTTACCACAAAAACGATCAAAATTTTCGTTATTTTTTAAAAAGAGGACAAAAAAAGGACTTCTTATCCAAAAATTATTTTGGTTTTATTACCTCTAACCTCACTTTCCTTACACGTGAACCGCGAAATGTCAAAAGAGCCTGCAACCAATAAAACTTGATGAACTAAAGTTTTATGATTGGCTGTGAAGGTTCTTATTCTTAGCTGGCGCCCTCTACCTTGTGCAAAAATTGAAATACATGGAGTTCGGTCTCCTTATATAGTCTCCATGTGTTTATGCTTCAACCTAGAGATACCACATGAGTTTCAAAGAATAATTTATTAATTAGGTAGGTACTGTCAAAACTGACAATTATTTCATTATTTAAACTGTACAATTAATCCATTATTTTAATTCAATAGTATTTTGAGATTTATAAACATTGAAAATATTATTCAGGACACAGTTATTTAAAGTAAGTCAATTTTCTGGGTGAATACATCATAGTATTATTCTGTTGTGTCAGTTAGGGATAAAAAAATTAATTTCTACATAATTTTTCTTGACAACGGTAGCTGGAACGCTACCGAAACGTTGAAATAAAGAATTTAAAAATATTGTGGTTTAATTTCCCAAGAAATTAAAAAAAGAATGAATAATATACCACAAGGAACATACAGAAGATATAAAGAACATTAAATATTTGACGTTTGTCCGGTTTGACGTTCATTTAAAATTTAAAGGTTAAGATTGTGCCGATTACGATTTAATACGATTTAAACCTTACTAAAAATATCTAAATATGCAAAATTATATTATCAACAACATTATAATTGGAAACTGTTCTTCTAATAACACAAGAAATTCAATGGCATTGGCACATGACAAGTGGTTTTGAAGGATCCTAAAAAATCGTGTTCGTTTTGCTCAAAAGTCGTGACGAGTGAGGCGTCACGCACAAGTGCTTTAAGCCCGAATAAACGAAAGCAACATTAGTTTCAACATAGAGGTACCACATGAGCTCCAAAGAATAATTTATTAATTAAGTACTGTCAAAACTGACAATTATTTCATTATTTAAACTGACAATTACTCCATTATTTCAATTCAATAGTATTTTAAGATTTATACCTAAACATTGAAAACATTATTCAGGACACAGTTATTTAAAGTAAGTCAATTCTCTGGGTGAATACTTCATAGTAACAATACTTCTAACACCATTTGAATCCACTTTAATATTATCATTGTAATTGAAGATTTTATTGAATATTATGAAAGCGCGGAATTAGATAAAACGTTGTACGTAAACACGTTATGAAGAGAGCGACATTGTTCAACTCGCGTAATTTGCAGAGCTCGCTAACGCTCGTTTTTAACGCTCGTTTTGGCAAATATTACGCTTGTTGTACAATATCGCTCTTTTCATAACTAGTTACGTAAATAACTATTATATCACTGGTCAAGTTCGAGTAAAACAGATAAACATATAATTTTTGTTGTCTTGCACCATATTTATATAATGATGAAATGTTCGACATTTTGTTGAAATCAGATCAAGGGAATTTAATTCCTATTTTAAATATTTACATATTATTATATTGGGCAAAAAGGAATCACACAGCTTGTATTTACTTGCAATTGATTTCACGATATGAAACTCAAACTACAAAGGAAAAGAAAGAAACCAATTCCTAGATTCTTTTGCATGAAAGAATGCACGTTCCATTTTACCTGGAAAACTATTACTCGGTCGGTATTTCAGGCTTTTTTTACCGTTTGAAATTCTCGAAGACGTTGGCAGCCGGTGATATAGCACGGTAGTAACATCAATATTCAAGAGGACGAGTAGTAGAAGGCATCAAATTTATGTGGCCATGTTTATAGACTCCGGGGACAAGTGTGGCCATTCCTTTCTCTAATTCCGGACCGGCTTTATGTCTGGTCGAGACGTGCCGAAGATAAAGAACATGCCGCGCATCGCTTTCGTAAAAACTGTAAACTGAAAAAAAGAAAAACATCTTGCCAGGATGAAAGTCCTTTTTCGTCTCTTTTTATTTTTAACTTATTAAAAAATACATATTTTTTCACAAATCGCTAGCAAATTTTGACATTCCAAGCAAGATTTCTTGAAGAAAAAGTCAAGATTTCCTACCCACCTCCTTACTGCAAGGAAAGATGCTTTAGGGCCCGTTCCCACCTAGACAAACCGTCTATTTGAACGGAAGACTGCAGCCAGGCGTGTATATTTACACTTGCACCAGCAGGCTTCAATCAGTTGGACATTTAAGGAGAAGAAATAGAAGAAAACATTGGGTGCATTCTATTATATGAGAAAGATTTTCAGCTGGATCATTTCTCCAACGTTTTGTTCCACAAAACTTCGCACGAGCACCGAAGCTAGCAGGTTTGCGAGGTGATCCACGAGACGAGATGCTAAAGAACCATCCTTTATGTCGATCCAACGTTGCCAAATGAGTGACTGTCGTTCCTGTTGAATTAATTTTAGCGGGACTTTTGAAAATAAGAATATGTTTAATTATTGAGAGCCAAGCCGGGTTGGTAATGTAACAGGAAATGTAAAAAAACTGTAGTTAATATAGACAAAGGCTATGTAGTTAATGTAAACTAGTTTTCATTTAAATGGTGTGAATAAATTCGGGGTGTGAATTCTGTTTTTTCTAATATTTATGTCGCGTCTAGTTTTCTCTCGTTACTTATTTGATTTATAATCAATCACATGTAAATATTTTTTTGAGAAAGGGGAAGGGAAAATTATTGAAATTTATCGCTTCCCGGCTAACTGATACAGATCAAAGTGTAACTATGTATAAAAATATCAGAAAATAAGAAATAGAAAACTAGAAAAACAAGAAAACCCAGGCCCAAACCCGGTTGATCAAAGTATAACTATGTATAAAAATATCAGAAAATAAGAAATAGAAAGCTAAAAAAACAAGAAAACCCAGGCCCAAACCCGGTTGATCAAAGTGTTACTATGTATAAAGATATCAGAAAATGAGAAATAAAAAACAAAAAGCCCAGGTCCAAACCCGGTTTTAAACCTAAGACCTCTGGGTTGTAAGCTCAGTATGTTACCTACTGGCCTAATCACCCTACATTCAGTCACATCGAAGAGAAGGTTAAAGGCTGAATGGACGCATGCGTAATCGCAGAAGCCACATGTAGTTACTACGAAATTTGACAACGTTAGATCGACATAAAGGATGGTTCTTTAGCCTCTCGGATCCACGAGGCACGGCGTGGTTTGCTGCTGATAAGAGGTAGGCACATTGATTCCGTCTAGTTAGGAAATTCGTTGACACTGTATCCAATCCGGGAGTTTAGACGGCTCTTCGCAGTGGCAAAACGTCCGTCTAAAAACCCTGTCCGTTCTTTTTCTCGCATCTGTCTAAATGTGAACATTGTCATATTAATTTTACTGCCAATGGCGGTCCTAGTGGGAACCGGCCTGTACTGTAAGTTAAGTTTGACATTTTGACATAAAAGTTCGGCGTTTGGTCCCAATTTTGGATATTATTTGTCTCAAATTGGTTTCAGTGTCTTCTCAGATGCATTTCTATTTTTAGTATATGCATTTTTTTATTAAGGATCTGTGAATGGTGTGGGGAAATTTTGTCAGGAGCAGTGGAAGTTGATTTTAGTGTCTAGGAGTCAAATTTCTCATTTCCTCTTTATTTCCATGTGTTGAGGTACCAATAAAAAAGAGATGTTTTTTATCTCGCAAGTTTTAAAGTTCCATTCTAGTTATTTCATGCATCCAATGTGATGGTTATAAATTTTTCAGATCTGTTAGGGTGCTTAATGAGTCTCTGCTTTCTCTTCTTTTGTGAAATTTATTAATATATTCTTAAAAACTTCTTAAATATATTTTTAAAGAACCTTTTTGTTAATTTCAATATTTTCGTGTTCATATCGAGTTTAAGAAAACTATCAAATGAGAGAAGGAAAAGAAGAAGACATGGAAGGCAATAACGTAAAAAGAGTTTGACCGAACGGCATCACCAAGGCATTCTCCACTAAATTGCCACGAGCGTGAGGAGTTTCATACCAATAAATTAATAATGTACGAACACATGTACCACACAGAAAGCCGAATAAAATTTAAAAACAGAAAAATATTATCTCCTACATTCGTAACGGACTCATTTTCTACATTAGATACTTCCTTTCTTGTAGATGCACGAAAAACTGTTTTTATACAGGATCTTTCAATTCATCTCAACCCTTAGTTTGATATTATTATGCATTATAAAGCCTTAATTTTCTTTAAAAAATCTAATAATCACTTTTTAATAAAAAATTTTCCCTATTTAGGAAAAAACTACTTTTCTTTTGATATGCCAATTCAAAAGTGTCGCCAATTAATAACTTTTAATGTGATTGGATCATTCATAGTTTGGATTTTTTAAATGTTGTGTCAGTACCTATTCCAAAACTCGTATCATATTCCCAATTCCCATTCTGAGAATTAACCTATAAGCTACAGAATCTGTAAGATAAAGGATCTGTAACTTGAACCTTTACAGATTTGTAAAATTTGCTATTCTGGAACCAAATCTGTAAGAGTCATAGCTACAGATCTTTACCATATAGGTTTCAACTTCCCTTCTGTTTATAATGTCAAAATTCTAATCTCAAAACCATTGAAAGTATTTAACAGATGTGTATGTACCGACCTGGTAAACCTTGATACTAATTGATATTTTTACAATTTGTAATAAAAGAATGGCGTGAGTAAACTACTGAAATAATATATTTAACATGTTATTTATTTATTTAAATATAGATATTTTGTAGAACACAAGGTGTAAAAATAAAAAGGACCAAAAATACGTCTTCAGAGCAATTGGAGTTATACTTACAATTCATTTTTTTTATTCAGTTATTTAACGTCGGTCTATTTCTGCGACTGAGGCTAATCACTAAAGGGCGGAATATAATATGCAAAGTGCATATGTTTGCATATTTTTCATATTTTTACAAATTTCATAAAAAATTGCATATTTCGGCAAAAATAAAATTTGTGAGCATATTTTTATGTTTTTCGTTTTATCAAAAGATTAATTGCGACCCTTGCAGATAATTGAAATAGGTGGAAAGGTGGGTAGGTTTTATTATTATATGGTTTATGGACCTATTTTATTATTATATGGTTTATTACCGGCATTTATTGGATGTTTAGAAATTTTTCAAGTAATCGATAAATTCATAACAAAACTCTCTTTATTCAGGGTCTATTTCGAATGCGGCGGCTTCCTTTTAAAGTTCGGACTAATTGGAGATAAAATGTGATCTCTTCTTTTGTATTTATATTGTATAGTTTAGTTTGAAAAATATATCGTTATAAATGCATTTTATACTATTTCAGGTTAAAAGTTTTACCTATTATATTTTTCGTTTAATTTTACTTAAAATAAATAATTTTTGTAAGAGTCGGCGTTTCTTTACAGTGGAGCCCCGGTAATCCGACAAACAGTTTGCAAGGCAGTGTCGGATTAGCGAATTTGTCGGATTATTGAGTACTGCCTCAGACCCCCTATAGTCCGGATTTTTTTACAAAAGAGTACCTTGTAATCCGACAGATCCAATGATAAGATTCTACATGTTATATATATATATATATATATATATATATATATATATATATATATATGTATCTACTCTGAAGTAAAAATTATACTTCATTATGTATGTCAAGACCATGTCGGATTACAGGGGGTGCCGGATATGCCAGGGGCCGGATTATCGGGGCTCCACTGTATTTCCATTTTTCCATGTTATATTCAAGGCATATAATTGCATATTTTGACAAATAAATGCATATTGTTGCATATTTCAAAGAAAAACTATGCATATATATGCGCGTATTTTAACTGAATTGACGTGCATATATTCCGCCCTTTACTAATCACTGACGCCGGGAGCACTCTACCCCTAACCGGAAATTTTGGCGAACCCACTAGTGCTCCAAACAGTGGTAGCGTTCTTTAACAAGCCCAACATCCATGGACTCGGACCTCGGTTTTACGTATCCTCCGAAAGACGGCATATCTACATTATACCTCGTGCTCATTGGTATAATGCCTGCGAGCTGTGATATGCTAGTCCGCTGCAGGCTGTACGGGCCCTATACAATGGTTCTCCCTGGCATGGTTGCCCATCCAAGTACTAACCATGTTCGACACTGCTTGACTGTAATTATCGCATCAAATGCGTTCCACTACAGTGTTGATGGGTCGTCGTCTCTTACAATTCATGGAAAGTGATTACATTTTTCGCAGTTATACTATAAACTCTACTTTAGATCCCAATTATTTAATAAAAAAGTGGGAAGAGCTAGTGGCGCAATTAAAAGCGCAATTATGTAAATGTATTGTACAAATAATGTGAATTATTTATTATTACTTTCCCTACAGAGGGAATTCCTAAATTATTCTCGATAACATGAGGTCTCAAATTATGAATTAAGAAATAAACACTATTTTTGTAAAACCAAAAATCTTTGTCTAAAATGCCTGTCTGGCATATCAAATGGATTTAATTGATCCCTTAAGTGTCACCGTTAGATTCTAATATGATTTCTGGAAATATGGAAAGTGTACCTATTTTATACGAGTAATAACACCTTAAAAATATGTACAAACCGATTCTCATATCCTCTTCCAACAGAATACCGGCGAAAATATTTAATTGTCCGTTTATATATTAATGTCAATGAGGTTGACTTAAAAACATAATAATCACTTGAAAATCGCAAAAGAACCTAAAAACTCTACAACTTTTTAACTAATAATACACGAAAGATGATAATAATAATAATACAATGCTCTGTACCACACCCTGTACTGCTTACAGTGACATATGTCCAGCCCGTAAATATTTACGAATCTGTAAGAAACAGGTAAGGTTAGAATCGCATTTCCTGTAACTCTATAACGTTTTAACTAATAATTCTCACGAAATATGAGAATAATAATAATACAACGCTTTGTACCACACCCTGTACTGCTTACAGTGACAGATGTCCAACCCGTAAATATTTACGAATCTGTAAGGAATATGTAAGTAACAGATAATATTAGAATCGCATTTCCTGTATCTTCGATTTCGGCTTATAGATCTTACAGATGTTCTCAGAATTCCACCATACATTGAAAAATTTCTAGACCTTTTAAAAATTATATGTACGTCTATGTCTTTTTTCCAATAATTAACAAATATAATGAACTTCAAATACCTTTTTATTGAAAAATAGTGATTTTTAATACATGTTAAAACATAAAAATAAAAATTCGTTTTTATTTCCCTGATAATCGGTCGATACCCCCCAACATGTAGCGAAATTTTCCAATACAAACATTCCCGGCAGCGTATCCGTAAATCAGCCATCAGCGACCGTTGTCGAAGTTCCAGATCCAGAGCAGAGAAAATACCCCTCGCTCCCTCTATTCAACCAACCCGCCGTCAATGTGCCGTCCCCCAACCCAGGCCATGAATAATAGATGGGGCGGGTTCTAACAATGACGTAACTACAATCGCTCCAATTCTAAGCACAGATTGGTACAAATATGCGGCGGCAGCTGCCCTCGCCAATGCTGCCTCTTGCAGTGCCTCCTGCTGGTCTTTCTGTTCGCGACTGGCCTCCCTGTTTCCTGTTGATGATGGCTTTTTATGTCTGAAACGCCTGCGCGTTCAAAAAAAATTTTAAAGTTTTCGCGACAAGTTATATTTTTTTAATTTCTTAACTGGACAATGATTAAAGAACATGATAATAAGGGAGGATGGAGAAATTAATAAAACATATATTTTTCTGCGACCACTAGCGAAAGTCGTCTTTTGTGCCTTGAAAAGCAACTGCAAAGTTGATGTTTTCCGCGAGCTGTCATAATTTGACATTATTGGCGCTCTTAAGCAGAAAGTAACTTTGGCGCACGCCTCATTTTATTTATAGATAAAAGAGAGCTAGTTGTTATTTTAATATAAACTGTAGAATAATAGTATATTATTAAACGAGCAATTTATGATAGCCATAATTCACGATGGGTGACGTTTGCGTCACGAGCCGCAGGCGAGGGGCGCAAGTCACCCAAGTGAATTATGGCCATAAATTGCGAGTAGAATACTATACTTTGTCCACGACACTTAATTTATTTATTAATAAATAAAAGTCAGTAGCGATTTGGCAAATTACTAACCTCAAAATGTTGTGGCAGCTACTTCAAATAATTTGACATATATAGAGATGGGCGATACTGTAGAAAGTATCAATACAACGTACCGTTATAAATATATTGTTTTGAAATACTTAATATTAGAAAATATCGTTATGAAAAGTATCAATACTAAAAATTACAATATTTTATAGATACGGTATATGTCAGAAACAAATTTCCTGAACAAAATACACAGATTTAATAGTTTATTTCATATTGTACCCCCATCTCTAGTCGTGAATTATGAACCATAATACACTACAGTGTATTATGAACCATAATTCACGACAGTTGATATATGGGTACCATATACCTTTAGTTGGGAGGTAAAATATTGACTTATTATTAGGTGGTCGTGGACAAAATATTTTAGTTGATTTTCTAATATGTTAAAGCATCCAACAGTATTTTCCGTAATAATTTAATGAGAAATAGGGAAATCTAAGAAATATCTGACATTAATGTAAAAAGTGTTGTCTACGTACATAGGTACACGAAACTGCAATCTGGAAACTGCTCAGTACAAACAATGGCAATTAATTTTGTTTCGGTGGGATCGTAGAAAAAATCTTGTGTGTATTTCGAGCGGAAAGTCCTTTGGTAGTATCGACAGATTGCCGCAACTTTCAGGAGTGGGTAAACATACAACACGGCTCTTTCAACTACGCATGACTCAAGACTTTGCCAAATTTAGTAGCAACATAACAATATTGAAATATCAGAAATATAAAACTAAAAAAAAGACAAGAAAGGCCAGGCCCAAACCCGGTTGATCAAAGTGTAACTATGTATAGAAATATCAGAAAATAAGAAATAAAAAACTAAAAAAAAAAAGAAAACCCAGTCCCAAACCCGGTTGGTCAAAGTGTAACTATATATAAAAATATCAGAAAAGAAGAAATAAAAAACTAAAAAAAAACCAGCACCTAACCGGGCTTCGAACCTACGACCTCTGAGTTGTAAGCT
Source organism: Galerucella pusilla (assembly GCA_910591695.1). NCBI lineage: Eukaryota > Metazoa > Arthropoda > Insecta > Coleoptera > Chrysomelidae > Galerucella > Galerucella pusilla. Next base: position 221,591 of record CAJUYI010000086.1, read on the forward strand.
CAATACCCTACCAACTGCGCTAATCAGCTCACATTCAGTCACATCGAATAGAAGGTTAAAGGCTGCTTGGACGCATTCGCACCTCAACTACTAAATTTGAAGTGGTGGGTGGAGCCGTGTTGTATGTTTACCCGCTCCTCAACTTTCTGTCTCGATGTCAAAGTACCGCTTTCTGCTCTTGATACACAAATAGCGTGTTCAAAATATAACAAAATTTGGCAGATATATATTCATAGTTATTTATACTATGGGGGATGTAAGTAACATTTTACTATTTGAAAATCGAGCTATAGCAATAAAGCTCGAGAGTAGTAAATCGTACCAGCCAAATGGATATAGAAGAAACAGCAAATATCGTTTGTCTGTTGCTTCTGCCAGAAAAATCATGGAAGAGGCATGAAGCAACGTATCAATACAAGAAATAGTGTCAAAGATTGCGTCTGCGTTCGTAACGTAACCATACATGTGTTTTAATTTTTAATCTAAAAAACAGTGAGTACTATTACCTTGACATCTACTAAAAGATAGTCTTTTTAAAGTGATCTTTCGCGTTTATTGGTCGTTACGGCGTTGAAAAACGCGAAAACGAAACAAAATAAAGCGATACGTGTTAGGTAAGAAGCCCACGTATCGCTTCTGCACATGCGCATTGCGATACGTATTCAGATAAGTGGTGATTTTTAGAGCTGCTTTAAGTCCCTATTGACTCAAGTTTAATGAAAAGGAGGAAATTATCACCTGCAATAACATTGATTGGCATCGATAATAATAATTTTATTTTGTTTGATATACTAAGTGAGTTTTAAGTAACATTCTCATAAATAATTAAAAACCTTGCATCGAGTAACTTCCTTTTGTAATATTCTTTTGAAAAAAAAAAAAACAATATTTAATCCTTTTAAATACATCCTTCTTATATACGTTTCCAAACTTAAAATACCACAATGGAAATTACAAAATATAATACCCGCGTTTACTTGAAATAACAAGAAATCAAACTTTACGGAAATAAGAGCGCACAGCTTAAAATCTTTGTATCTAAAATGTATATCAGTGTCGTCTCAAAAAAGACCTAAATTACAAGAAAATGGTCATATGTTGAGGTCTATTTGTATCTGTACTTTTGGCAACAACGTAAAATATACCTACTGAAGATTGACTTTTGTAGCGCAAGCGCTCTCATTCCAAACCATTTGACGTATGAGCTGTATTGTCCACCTCTATGTCAACAGATCTTTATTGAAGTGAACTAAGCGTTTGATGATAAAGAATTGATAATTCAAGGAAGTTTTAATCAAGATTTAGTGACCAACAAACATTTCTAACTCCTGAACGTATTAAAATACTTAAACTCTTAATTCCTCAAAATATTTGAATATAAAAAGAAATTTCTGTTATTTATCGTGAACCGAACCCTTTTCAACAAACCGCCAATGTATTGTTACCGCGTATATGTAAATACATCAACACAGTAACGCTAAGCCATGTATAAGCTCCATCCAAACACTCTGAAACAAAGCTTATAAGCTCGCAAGATTAGCTGGCCCAAAGCTAATCATAATCATGCCGTAATTAGTGCTCTGTGTTCTCTTCTCATGTTCCATCACAGTTTCGCAGAGTTGAGTTGTTGTTCTGTTCGCTTGGAACCTCTTAACAAATGCTTTTGCTTAACGTTCCTCGGGATATGGAGATTGGGGGGACAGGTTTGGCTTTTCGGCGGTATTCTAATAATTATTAAATTTATCGTGAAGGTCGTTAAATATTGTATGCAAGGATGGAATTACGTTGGAAGAAATGGAAAAAAGGCAGGTCTGCGATTAATCCTAATCAAAATATCACAATAATGAACCGTTTAAATGTATTACAAATGTTAATTTTAATCTTTGACTTGAAAAATTTGATTAGTTGATGTTTAGATTACGCGCAAGCGCGACCTATCAATCGGGAGAAATTACACTATTCAAAAAAGAATGCAGACCTACCTTTCGTAGTGGCAATGTGCTTTACGTCTTTTTCTAATGCTCCATACTGACAGTTTTCGTCAGGTCTGTACTTTGTTGTTTACGGTCATTGATATTTATGAAAAGTAAATATTAACCTTATTGTTATATAAAGTGTGACCCATTTTTAATGGAAACACCCCCCGAAAATTTGAAGTTGTAAACAGATTTCAATAATTTTTTTTTGAAATGTCATACTAAAAGGTCTACCTTGGGACAAAAGTTGAAATGTTTATTCCAATTTTTAGGGCATACCACGATATTTTTTCTTAGTCGAAAATCGAGATTTTTTGTTTTTTTTTCATCTGGCGGCACATCATTGTTGAAATCATAAAAAAATATTCTCATGGCTATATCTGTTGATATAGGGTGTTTTTTGTGACTGTTATCTGTGTGAGTTTTCGAATTTTTGAGTTGTCATAATTTTGTTATTAATGAATATTTTTCCATGAAATTTTGGTCACACCTGTTTAGAGGCACTCTGAATCCAGTGGCGTAGTGATTTTTTCAATAAAAAAATAGCTAATGAAAAATCTCGATTTTCGACTAAGAAAAAATATCGTAGTATGCCCTGAAAATTAGAATAAACATTTCAAATTTTATCCCAAGGTACTTGACATTTCAAAAAAAAATTATTAAAATCTGTTTACAACTTCAAATTTTAGGGGGGTGTTTCCATTAAAAATGGGTCACACTGTATGTTCAAATACTTAATACAAAAATATACCTAGATACACGGAAAAACATCAGCATTTTGAAAAATCTCAAGTATTTTCGGTTTCAAAAATAAACTGGTAATTATTAATTCCATAGCCTGTCAAGTAATGATATCTATCAACAACTCCCATACTAAAAATGTTAGACTAGCGTCCAAACGAATCCACTTTACACTCTGAAAATATACATGTTTAAATATGGAAAATTCTTGTGCCATTCAGAAAATTTGGACGTCTACTGGTAGTCAATACCAATGTTGACACATCCAAGAATAGGTATGGGGGCTAACAAGTACAGCCGCATTTGATAGGTGATCTGATCAGTTCAGAATTCAGAATAGAGTTGAGGGTGAGACGGTAAGAAAGTAGTATGGATATTTGTCCACTGAAATTGTCGAAATGCATGGAAGTGAATCTAGTTTCAATATAAGAAAAAAAATAAAAATATAAAAATGTTTTGTGTGAATTCATATGTAAAATTGGGTGGTATGGTATTTTCTTTTAAAATATGTAATCAATACTATAATTTTTTATTGAAAATTACGAATTGAGCATCTGAAAAATTAAAATTCCCAGCTCTTCACTTGAAAAAACTTATTTATTACTTCCAAGATTCTAGACTAAATCTAAATACTAAATCTTCTACATTCCATATTAAAAAAATGGTGAATAAGCTCCCATACTAACGGTTAGCAAGCAACAAACCGACAGCGGCGCATTTAGGCTCTCATATAGTATGTAAAACTTTTGTATAATTTAACAGTTAGAACCGGTGTCAGCACACTTGACTGGCACACAAATCTTCCTTGGAAAACTGACTTGGTCTGGTTTGGTTGCTCTTTCAGGATTTCTCTTATCCTGTGATATATACACACAACACAGGTCCTTCTGTAATTCGTTTTCCTCTTCTAACAAAAAGAGACGGCGATCATTGGTTAACAGAATTTTCAATTTTAGTATAATTTTTTTTATAAATAACTGAAATATGAATTTATATGTAAAATATGGCAGATGCTGCGAAATTTTGGGGCACTTTTAATCACCGGAATTTTTTTGACGTTTATTATTGATGTGATTGTGAACAGTGATCATTTGGTGCTAAATCAGGTTTACTTATAGCCCACATATTATGCTTAAAACCATATTGAATAATAATTTTTTTTATTCAAAAAAATCTAAAATCGGAAAATAATTTACTCCTTTCACTAACAGTATTTAATAATAAATATCTCAAGAAACAATTTTTCCAAGTCTAATTTACTCCTCCAATTCTGGCAACTGAAAAGGCACTTATCGTTTAAAAACAAGAGGAACTTTTATCAAGGAGCAATCAAGTAGACTGGGGTCGCTTGACAGCAGCAGAATATGGGAGGCTGGGAGGTATAAGCATTACCGTCGAATTGGGATGGATACGGAAATAGAATAACTCATTTTTGTCATTTTCCCTGAAATTAATATAGAAAAAAAGACAAGCAAAAGTATAATTTTGAGCAATAGTCTGTGGTAGTGGAATTTTTCAGTTTTTTTTGGACACATGGTTTCACCTATGGTTACAACAAGCCCTAACATAAAATAAAACGGATGATGCAGAGGTGTTCGGCAGAGCAGCATAACAGAGCTTGCAGAGTTACTCAACAAAATTGTGCAGCCGATGCGTTTCCAGGTTAATACAGCAATGCCCGGGAATCAAATTACATACAACACCCCATCCCAGGCTTTAACTTCATATTCTTACCATTTCCTATATCATCTACTTTCATTCTTCATCTATACAGACTAGTTTGACTGGATGGATTTTAAGAAATTATAAGTATTCACAGCTTTAACTTTCGGTGTTAAGCGACATGCATATACAGATTGGGAAAAAGTTTAATCGGGCATACGATTTACACAAGTACGACAAGGATAATATGAGAAAAACTACTTGAAAGAGAGAGAAGAATAATTGTGGGCAGTTGGCGATGGGCGTATTTAGTTCCAGAGGCTGGAAGAATGTTCGCCTCGTTTTCCCAGTTGCTTACTCCCACTGTTCTCAGGTCTCTCCCAACCTCCTCCAGCCATTTTTTCCTGGTTTTCCACTTCTCTTTTTACCACCTTCTCCACCTCTTAGCACTCGTTTTACCCATCTATCTTCTGTCATTCTACTTTTATGTCCTAATCATCTCGCCCTCTGTGCTTCAATTATATTGGTTATACTTGGGTGCTTATATAATTCTGTTCTTCTCCTTTAATTCCACCATAAACCTCTCCGAGCAAAGCAACAAGCATAAATTAACAAAAAGAAAATACTGCTTACATTAATTCTGGTCCAGTTTTCCAAAATATTAATAATTAAGGTTGAATCACGTATACGTCAACCGTCTTAAACAATTTCTAGTCAATGTTGAAGATACGCAAAACTTTTGCTTATCCCCCGCCTCTGTAAGAAGAGTTTTGAGTCGGGGGACATTGACGCACTCCCATGGGGATCGCTTAAAACCAATGATTTCCGACTTCGAGAGAACTAAAATGTAAATATAATTGGCAGAGAAAGGTATTTTCCTCTCTATTCTTTACTTTCCAGCGAAATAAGTGAAATGCTCACAGTAAATCAATTCAAAAGCAAGATAAATCCGCATAGATTACACCAGCCATTTGACCTTATTGAAATTCAATTTATGATCAATTTTTTATTCTAATAATAATCATCAATATCCAAACTGATTGATTCTATAGTTTCTGCATCTCTAACAAAGTTTTCTGTTATTCTTGAAGTACTGCAGGAGACTTTCTGGCTTCGTATATTGTATAAAATTTTATTTGCAAGCTTCTTTTCATTGTTGACGGTCTCCGCCACATAATAAACTATCAGTTTGACATTATTGATAAAATATCAATGCTTAAGACGCTATAGAAGCTGGTCTAAGCTGAGTTTTAAAATCTCCACCAGGTGTATTTTTTTGTTATTCGTATTGCACTATGATAAGAGGATTTTTTTATCAAAGATTATAATTTAGTATTCCATATAAAAGAAGATTTGCTCGTATTTTTCTGAAGTCTGAAGATGACCTTTCACTAGATGCATCGAGGTGATTACTGACCATGTATGCACTTTAACTTTTAGACTTATTTAAAAATAAAGGACTTTATATATAAAAGCTTTAAAAGCAATGGCTCTAAAAGGTGAGCGGCTGATGTGACTTTTTTTTCGATAGTTGGGTTTTCGCTGAATATTCTGTAGTTACAGATTCACTGAATGTAAGGTGATTATTTGAGGGTTCAGCAGTAACGAGAAATCAACAATTTTAACTCTAGTTTTCTTCTTTCCATTTCAATTTACTTTTTTTTATTTTTCGAGAGCCTCCAATTAGTTTGCAATAGTAAAGTTATATTCATACAACTTAAAAAAGTTGTACGTGGTATAAATCACAAAATATTATCAAGTATCGAAATTTCCCTGTCATATACGAGGTGTATAAAAAAATATGAATTTCAACCAATAGTAAAATACTTTTCCTACGATCACATAGGAAAGTGACATATATCGCACTGTCTAGTTCTATGGAAAGTGGCCTTTATTCATACGCGTACGGAAAAAAAACCTATCCGTACCTGTACGGATAAAAAAGCTGTCAAATAAATTTTTATTAGGATTGACCACTGGCATTTGAAAATTGAAATTTTTGTCATTTTCTTGATTAAAAAAAATTTAGGGCGCGGTCGAGGATCGAACCCGCGTACCCTTCGTCAGAAGTCCGATGGGTTACCAACTAATCCAAATCACCTGTTAAAATAGTAGGAAAATGTAATCATCTTGAAAGATATTCATGATAAGTATGTATGAAATATGATAAACAATAATAATTTCAATTTCAATTTCTATAATTATCCAACCAATTAATAATTGTAATCACCTACCTATATTTTATAGTATATATATATATCATTTATTTAAATAATAATAAAAATACAATAAAAATCACATTTAACAATAATTTCAAATACACAATTAAAATAAATAAATGATAGAGAGGTCGAAAAGCAAAAGCTTGTTACGACGTTTGACATATTCTTACAACTAAGCGTATATCAATAATATATAAAAAAGAACATAATAAATAGCAATAGCTCACACAATAAAATAAAACACATAATACACCTTACCTACATTAATACAAATTATCTATTACAATATTAAAATTATTAAATGTAAAAGCAAAGTTTTCAGATTAAAAATAAGCATATAAAACATAAAATTTCTAGATTAAATAATAAAAAAAGTTAAACTGAAGCTAGGTATGCTCAATTTGTCCAGAAATGGCCTGTCTATCCAGCAGAAGCATGTATTGACCTAAATATTTTTTAAATATATGAGTTTTAACTGTTTTTATTTCATCTGGTAATGAGTTGTACAGTTTTGGTCCTAAATATGCGTATGATCTTTGACCTATTGATTTCTGTTTTAAAGGTATAGGGTGGTATTCTTTTTCTTTTCGACGAGTGTCATAATTATGTTGTGAAGCAGACATAGTTTTACTTTTGTGGTAAAGGCAATTAATTTTAACAAAAAATAGTTGACGGATATCCAATATCTGTGCTTCAGAGTATAGGGCATCACTGGGATATCTCCAATTTCGTTTAATTATTATTTTGAGGAACCTTTTTTGAATAACCTCTATGGGATGAATATGAGTTTTAAGCGCACCGCCCCAGACAGTAATGCAATAACGTAAATGACTTTCCACTAGAGCATAATAAAGAATTTTTATTTGAGCTAAATTGAGTATGTTGCTCAAGTATTTGAACTTTGTTATGATATATCTAAGCTTTTTACAAATATATTTAATATGTATGTCCCATTTAAGGTGGCTGTCCAAATATACTCCAAGATATTTGATATTATTTGTATTTTTTATAGTGTATTCCTGGTGTTCAGTTCGTACGGTTAGTGCATTGAAAGAAGGAGCAGTGGCTGTATTGCAAGAAAATGTTGCAAGAAAGTTAAACTAATTGAATTTTTGAAACTAATGACTATTGTTAATTTTGAAATCAATTATGTTGACTTTAATTGTAAAATTGTGTGTATTAATATGTCAGATTTTGATTACACATTATTTGTTGAAATTATCACGTGATCGTAGGAAAAATACTGTACATAACTCGTGCGAAAGTGATTTTTGACTTTCGTGTGATTGTCGCACTCGGCTCATGCCTCGTGCTACAATATTTCCCACTCGTGTGAAAAATGTCACTTTCCGCACACGTTATGTAATATACTATTTTGACACAATTGAAAATTTTTATCACTTGTAAACTCTAGTGATTTTCAACCTCACCCCTCTATATATGGTGGTAGAAAGTGTTCCAGAAAGAACAAGATACAGACTAAGTAGAGAAGGAATGACGTATAAACCTCCTTGTCACCGAGTATTAATGTATGATTATTCTTTACATTGATTGACAAGTCGTGTCATGTGTATACTATCTTAGGTCGGATTGAAGCTAATTAAAGCTAAACATCTTATTTAGTTTGTTTAATTTTGCCACAATTTAATTAGCTTAATATGACCGACACTGATACGAAACTCCCGCCCAATGTGGCAAGGTACCTACGACCCGAGAAGTTCGATGTGGATCCCACCGCAACAGAAGCGGACCTAAAGTGGACTCATTGGAAATATACTTTTGACAATTTTATACTCGAAGAGATTCCTAAAGGTACCGACTCCATAAAGCTTAAACTTTTGATGAATCATTTATCAGCGCATATCTTTCCGCACGTACGTGATTCTTTTACCCATGATGATGCCATGAAGGTACTTGATAAAATATACCTCAAACCAAAGAATGTTATACTGGCTCGTCACTTACTAGCCACGCGTAAGCAGAAGCCTGACGAATCTATATGCGACTACGGAAGGTCACTCAGACTCTTAGCCCGCGATCGTAGCTTCGAAGATGTCTCTGCTACAACGCATGAAGAAGAAGCTATAAGAGGTGCATTTATATCTGGAATACTATCACTGAAAATCCGGGAAAAATTACTTCAAGAAAAATCTCTCACCTTAGATTAAGCTCCCGATCAAGCTCTCTCCTTGGAAACTGCGGAAAGGGATTCCCGGGCCATGACCAGCGGAGTGAATGAAATAAATCTTAATGCTTTACCAGTGCCGTCATTATCAAGACGTACGACTAGAAACTCCCAGAATCCCCGAGCTATTTTGGAAGAGCCAAGTAAATGGACCTGTTTCTATTGCGGAGGAACTACATCACACCGAAGACTCAAATGTCCAGCTTTCAGCGCCCAGTACCAACTATGCTCCAAGAAGGGACATTTTGCTAATGTATGTAGAGCTATGAAGGTTACCAATAACGCCGTTACCGTTGAAGAATGTGTCTCGGACTCGGATGAGTCTGAAGTGGTTGCTAATGCTGTCTCAGCTGCCTCTCCATCGAGTCTTTCAAAGGCTACTATCCCCGTAACTCTCAACAACTATCACGCCTACGCGTTAATTGACACAGGAAGTTCAGTGAGCTTTATAGACGAGAAGATAGCAAGACTAATGCAGCTGAAACTGAAACCTCACAAACAGACTGTCACATTAGCCTCTCAAAATAACGTATCTTTCGTAAGAAGTGTTTGTTTTGCAACTGTAACTATGAACGAATGCTCACACAATCACAGGCCATTTCTCGTCGTCAGCTACCTTTGTGCTGATGTTATCATAGGCCATGATATACTTAAAGAACACTCCAGTCTCCAATTCAACTTCGGAGGATCTAAAGTACCTTTGGTCTGCAATGTAATGCAAGCTTCAGTGCCCCTCGCTTCAATATTTACTAACCTCTCTCCGGATATCAAACCTATAGCCGTGAAATCCAGACATCATAGTGAACAAGACGAAAAATTCACCACGGAAGAAGTCTCGAAGCTGCTGGAAGAAGGCGTAATAGAACCGAGCATATCTCCTTGGCGTGCGCAGGTCTTAGTAGCAGGAGGAGGGGCATACCGAAAAAGGCTCGTGATCGACTACTTGATCGTAAACAAGTTTACAGAATTGGACGCATACCCGTTACCTCATATCGAGAACATTGTGTCGAAGGTTGCGAAATTCAGTGTCTTCGGTCAGATAGACTTGAAGAGCGCCTATCACCAAGTGCCTATTAACGAGAATGAAAAAACGTACACGGCATTTGAAGCTGCAGGGAAACTCTATCAATTTACGAGAATCCCATTCGGAGTCACCAACGGTGTCGCAGCATTTCAGCTTACGCTCGAATATATAATAGGAAAGGAAAAGCTTAAAGGGACTTTTACTTACCTCGACGATGTCACCGTATGCGGAAAAGATGACAGCGATCACGATCAGAACCTACTGAACTTTCAAGCTGCTGCAAAAAGGTACAACCTAACTTTGAATGATCAAAAATGTAAATTTCGTCAGCTGACCATAAGTTTGTTGGGCTACACGATCAAAAATAATACCATTGAACCAGACAAAGAACGTCTCCAACCACTACTACAGCTACTACTCCCCACGAACACTGCTGAGCTGAAACGCGCTCTAGGGCTGTTTGCCATTAAGCAAAATGGGTGAAAGATTTTTCGACTAAACTACAGCCTTTAACGAACGTAAGCAGTTTCCCGTTACCTGAAAGTGCCGTTATCCAGTTTGAGCAATTAAAGTCAGATATTTGTAAAGCTTCACTGGTAGCAATTGATGAAGATGAGATACTGACTGTTGAAACTGACGCGTCAGAGTATGCGATAGCTGCCACGCTCTCTCAAAAAGGCCGACCAGTGGCATTCTTCTCCAGGACACTATCGAATGCTGAACGTAGACACCCATCGGTTGAAAAAGAAGCATACGCTATTGTGGAAAGCCTAAGAAAGTGGCGGCATTTCCTGATGGGGAAATACTTCATGTTGATAACGGATCAACAATCCGTGTGTTTCATGTTCAACCAAAACCACTCTATTAAAATTAAAAATGAAAAAATTCAACGCTAGCGTCTTGAGCTCTCCTGTTTTAAATACGATATCATCTATCGACCTGGCTCCCAAAACACTGCAGCAGATGCACTATCCAGAGTCTGCGCATTCATGGATAATAATAAATTATATGGCATAACGAGGATGTACCACTGGGTACGCTCAAAGAACCTCCCGTACTCGATCAATGACATAAAAACTATAGCGACCTCTTGTAGAGTATGTGCTGAACTTAAACCACGCTTCATGACAACAAAAGGACAACTAATAAAAGCGTTGGCTCCCTTTGAAAGGCTGAATTTGGACTTCAAAGGGCCTCTTCCATCAAAATCGGAGAATAAATATTTACTCACCATAATTGACGAGTATAGCCGATTTCCATGGGCTTACCCTTGCAAAGACATGTCATCTGCTACGATCATCAAATGCTTACAAGACCTTTTTAGTACGTTTGGACATCCGCTGTACATCCATAGCGACAGAGGAAGCTCCTTTATGTCAGAAGAACTTAAAACTTCCCGAACTACTCCGTACAATCCACGAGGAAATGGCCAAGTAGAACGCCTTAATGGTACTCTGTGGCGTGCATCACAACTCAGCTTGCGTTCCAACAACATAACAGTAGAACACTGGAACGAGTCTTGAAGAACGCTCTTCACTCCATTCGATCACTCCTCTGCACATCTACCAATGATACGCCTCACGAGAGACTTTTCAAACATTCTCGGAGGTCGCTCAATGGAGAATCAATGCCTACATGGCTAGCGCCAGGACCAGTTCTCGTTAAAACGATCCCTTGGTGGAAGAAGATGAACTGCTTGACTATAATCCACACTATTCCGTAATTCGAAGGTCGAACGGCACGGAGAGTGCAGTGTCTAACAGGCATTTAGCCCCGCTTCCGAACGATTCTCGCTCTTCAATTGAAGAGTCATTTGAAGATGATTCCTTTGATGAATCCTTTCATTCAGTGAACGCGGATGGCCCCACTCCAGATCCTCAAGACGTGAATCTTTTGGGCACACAAGAAGTTAAAGGAGAAACACCTGCCAACGAAAGACCCAAGAGGAATCGCCGGCTACCTTCTCATCTACACGACTTTGTGGTAGGAGGAGAAAACATAGACGGGGAGAATGACATATAAACCTCCTTGTCACCGACTATTAATGTCTATGATTATTCTTTACATTGATTGACAAGTCGTGTCATGTGTATTTTATCTTAAGTCGGATTGAAGCTAATTAAAGCTAAATATCTTATTTAGTTTGTTTAATTTTGCCACAAGGAATCATTTAAAAAAACCACCTCCTCAGCAATGCCATTCAATTGTAATCAAACTCTCTAGTCGTGAAAAATTTTATTGGTTAGACAAAATTGCGTTAGATTAATCAATAATAGAAAAGTTTGAACTTAAGTGGACACACTGTATAGTATTAGATCCTCTTCTAGAGTTTTGTGTCCCTCTATTTCGTTAGGTTAATAAAAATCTTTATTTCCAAATTTAATCCTTTTAAATAAAAAGATTAGTAACACTATATTTAAAATAGTGGAACTCGGAAAATACAAAAGACATTTTCCCTACGATCCCGTTTAAATCCTTCAAAAGAACGAAGCATCAACTGTCAAACATTTCTTTTCAATCTAAAGGATTACCCTCGGTCGACGTTCATTGTAAAATTGACTAGAAAATTTCATCCCCTAATAGCAACAGCTCATAGCCCGTACTTGTGTTACAACCGTCAAACCCTTGCCCAGTTTTTAATCGTTCAAATACATACGTTCCACCAGCACTCAAGCTCCTCTTTAATACTTTAGTACAAGCATATTTGCAAATTTATTCACTACAACATTCTATTTTGCAACCAAACTCTCTAGACAAGTTCGCAGCAAAGGGTTAGTTGGTTATTTGTAAATGAAGAAGGTTAGTTACAAAATTCAAAATGGGTCGTTGTGAGACAAATTTTCAAAAAACTTGAGGAAAAAAATGAGCTTATCGAATCATCAATATTTTGTCATAGTTACCCGAAGAAATAATAATAGTAGATTCAGCATGTGAAGTTTGAGATAATTTTTTGAGATGAACTGTCATTTTTTTGCAGAACCCCCCCCCCTCCGCAAGAATTTTAGCGGAGCCCATCATATACATGAACAAGTAAATCGTATGTAGGTATCCATTTACACACAAAGGGCTGACGCTTGGGGTTGCCAGGGCCTCCATAACTACTGGGCCAGCACACAACTGGATAAATCGATTTGACATTTGGCAGGTTGTTTTTAAATGTAAAAGGGCATATTTTGATAGAAATAGTAGTTTGTGCAACTAGTGTGGATATGATAGCCATATCTCACGAGGATGAAGTCAAGTGCGATATGGACAATCCACACGAAAAGATAAAAATTTCTATAAACTAATATAACTTCAAATTAAAATTTTAACAATTCAATTTTATGTTTCCACTAATTTTTTTGTGGTAAACGTACAGTTCTTGAATGTCCAATTTGTATAATGCTACGATTTCCCTTTTTAAATATACGATGCTGTTATAAGTAGATGTCGCCGGTCGGACTCCCTCATGAAGGGTACCGTACCATTATCTATAATAATGAATATTCTGCTAAATATTTCAAACGTCTACTTGTTGTCGTTATTAATATCAAGCAGAATAATTATCTAAAAATAAAATTAACAATAAAAAAAAACTTCTTCACGGGGAATCGAACCCTAGTCTACCGCGTGAGAGTCTGGTCTGCTTACTACTCGACCACCGAGAAATATGCAAATTGTTTATCTAAAACGTCAGATGTAATACAAAGTTTTTGCTTAAAAGAACTAAAGTTCCTACCGTGTGTCCCGCGACACGTTCTACCTTTTTTCTTTATAACCTCTCAAGCTTTTATGGTACCCTGTATATACCTCCAACTAAAATGCATTTATGGAAGTTAGAGATAATTATTCATTCTATGTATCAATTTTGTCACATTTACATTGCACAATTAATATTTTTCAGCTGTTTAAAAAATTTGACTGTACTATAATCATTTGGAGTGGCTGTTCCCCCTTCTCTGATATAATCCTATAAACATGTAAACACTAATGCATTCAGTCGTCTCTCTGTAAATCTTTTTCTCATTTCCCAACACTGTAACTGTCATGCTACCATTATTCCGCCTAATAATTCTAAATCCTCTTTAATCCGCGCTATGGTAATTACACCAAATTGATAAAGTGTTTTTTCTTTCCTTAACTTTTTAAAAGCTGCATACATTTATGAAAAGGGAAGGTGCGATTAAATTTAGTACCTATTTATGATTTCCTAAATTTATATTTTACAGTGAATTTGTTTTAGCAATCAACAATAATTATAAACAAAGCAGAAAACACAGTCAACTAAAAAAATAGCAAAAAATTTATGGTTTCATTTCATTTTAATTCATACGTTTGGGTTGGGCTCAACTGCCCAGACACTTGAACTGAATATTAATTTGTACCATTACCCATGTTATCTACCTACTTTCATTCCAAAAGCTTCGTGTCTTGTATACAGGGTGGTCCGTAAGTAATTGTTTCATAGAAGTACAGTACAATCTTCACTTCAAAAAATTGCGATTTAAATCAACTAGCCTTGATAAAATGTTGATATCAAGAGAGATACAGGGTGTTAAACATGAAATTTCAATTTTCGTTTTTCACAATAACTTCAACGCTTTTTGTATATGCACAAAAATTCGAGGTTGGGAGTTTTTTGAGATGAGAAATCATAGTTTTGTATTTATTTCGATGTATTTTGTAGAGAGCGCCACATAGACCACGTATGCGGCATAAATGTGCGCAAAACTTTTTTGTCTCAGGGTACAGTATCCAGTCATCAGGTCGGTAACTGTATTCAAATTTCTCTTACTCAGTTTCAACAGCCTGGACGAAAGTTCCTTGTCTACTCTATTCAGTAAACTCTTAGCATGGAGGTGTCCTTGTGTCAGCCTCAATTTGAGTTGGTGTTCCTTAACTAACCAGTTCCCGACTTCCCCTTTAATGTAATTCCACAAAACGGGTCCGGACTTTGGAGGTTCCTTTAGAACCTTCTTTAGCTAGCTGGTCTGCCATTTCATTCCCTGCAATTCCCTCATGTAATGAGGTATAACATTATTCAGAGTGTCCCAGCTTACAGTTTTTGGTGAGAATGGAAATATAATCGGTTGGGATCCTAACACGTTGAATTTGAAAAAAAAAAACACCAGCAACTTAGGAAAAAGAATGCTGATCTTTTCATTCATATTTTTGGCTCGCGGAGTCAGTAGCGGGTTGATGTTTTAATGATATAAATCTACAAAACGTAAAACACATTCTAACAGCTATAATATGATAATAATCAGCTTGTTATTATTCAGATACTTTATTGATATTAATGATAAGGTCGTTGAATTTTAATGAAATCCGCGGTTAGAAATCGAGGGAAACAGGAATTCTATGGCATTACAACATTGATTTTGTTAAATGAACATATAACTGTTGGTAAATGCGGTTTTCTTTAGTTAATTATCCATATTAATTATCCAAATGTCGTATACGTTGAAAAAAAGCTCGTCAGTCCATTAACTTGGCGCTTTGGGATGTGATCTACTACGAACACTTTAACCACAGAATAGCCCGTTCACTCAGAAGCGACGTCTTTTGAAATATTATATTGTTCCTATGGTAGGTAAGCGTACACTGCGAAAATAGTTGAACTTGGAAATTATGTTGAACAGTTTAATTTCAAATGAATAAAAACTGTGGGATTGTAGGTTGACATTTAAAAATAAATTTATTCATGGGAAACTAGTGTTTTGAAATGATTTTTCTTTAAACAGAATAAGTGTATCGACGAAACCTGCCGGTTTGTAGTCAAAAAAAAATATAAAGAAAAGCAAGGAACGAAAAGGTGAATCAGAGAATAAAAAGTAACGACATGACATTTCACGAACCGCTTGTAATATAGAATGCATGACTCCCAATAGGGCCAGTTCCAAAGACGTACGCGGGGGATTTTGTGGTTGAAATTGGTAATTGTACGACAAATAATAGTAAAAATGTAAAATAAATGTCTTGCGGTAAATTTTTTATTCGATGAACTTATGATCCAAATGTATATTTTTATATCCTTTGTTTAAGAAATTTATCAAATTTCATTTTATTGACATTGCTAAAGCTCCAAAAGCTACAAGAATATTTTTATATCCTTGCTCAAAGAAATTTATCAAACTTTATTCAATTTGACCTTGCTCGAGCTCCTAAAGTCAAAATATGAACCACGTGAATATTTTTATGTTCTTCTTTTTTTAAATTTATCAAATTTTGACCTTGCTAGAGCTCCAAAAGTAGAAAATTTGAACCACAAAAATATTTTTTAATCCTTTTTCCAAGAAATTTACAAAATTTTATTTAATTTTGAACTTGCTAGAGCTCCAAAAGTCAAAATATGAACTACAAGAATAGTTTTACATCCTCTATTTGACACATTCGTCAAATTTTATTAAATTTTCACCTTGCTAGAGCTCCACAAGTCAAAATATGAACCACAAGAATATTTTTATTACCTTGTTTTTTAATTTCTGAAATTTAGACTTTGCTAGTGCTCCAAAAGTCAAGCTATAAACCACAAGAATATTTTCATGTCCTTTTTTTTAAATGTATCAAATTTTATGAAATTTTGACCTTGATAGAGTTCCAAAAGTCAAAATATGTATCACAAGAATATTTTTATATCCTTTTTTTTAAGAAGTTTATCAAATGTTATTCAATTTTGACTTTGCTAGAGCTCCAGAAGTTGAAATATGAACCAAAAGAATATTTTTATATCCTTTTATTCAAGAAATTTACCAAATTTTACTCAATTTTGACCTTTCTAGAGCTCGAAAAGTCAAAATATGAACTAAAAGAATATTTCACATCCTTTTTTTAAGTATCAAATTTTATGAAATTTTGCCCTTGATAGAGCTCCAAAAGTCAGAATATGAATCACAAACCTATTTTTATATCCTTTTTTCAAGAAGTTTATCAAATTTTATTCAATTCTGACCTTGCTAGAGCTCCAAAAGTCAAAATATGAACCACAAAAATATTTTTATATCCTTTTTTTGAGAAATTTACCAAATTTTATTCAATTTTGAGCTTGCTAGAGCTCCATAAGTCAAAATATGAACCACAAAAATATTTTTATATCCTTTTTTTGAGAAATTTCATCCAATTTTGACCTTGCTAGAGCTCCAAAAGTCAAAATATGTACTACAAGAATAGTTTTACATCCTCTATTTGAGAAGTTTATCAAATTTTATTCAATTTTGACCTTGCTAGATCTCTCCAGAAATCGAAATATAAACCACACAAATATTTTTATACCTTGTTTTTTAAATTATTAAATTTTGACTTTGCTAGTGCTCCAAAAGTCAAAATATAAACCACAAGAATATTTTCATGCCTTTTTTTTAAATGTATCAAATTTTATTCAATTTTGACCTTGCTATAGCTCCAAAAGTCAAAATATGAACCACAAAAATATTTTTATATCCTTTTTTCAAGAAATTTACCAAATTTCATTCAATTTTGACCTTGCTTGAGCTCCAAAAGTCAAAATATGAACTACAAAAATAGTTTTACATCCTCTATTTAAGGAATTCAACTAATTTTATTAAATTTTCACCTTGCTAGAGCTCCACAAGTCAAAATATGAACCACAAGAATGTTTTTATTACCTTGTTTTTTAATTTATGAAATTTTGACCTTGCTTGTGCTCCAAAAGTCAAAATATAAAC
>CAJUYI010000086.1:244067-275295 GCA_910591695.1 Galerucella pusilla
TACTTAAAAAACTTTAATAGTTTTTGGTTAATTTTAATTTTAAATTCATATATTTTAATAAAGTATCCACCCCCTCCACCGTTTAGATCTTTGTCATTCGGACACTATTTGTTGATTAATATTTAATGGGGTTAGATCAGATGTTATGTTTAAAATTAGTGTAAATCAAAGGGCACAGTCGGTGGCATCCTGAGGGAATCGCTCCGTACCCTCGGGAGGACCGCTGGTGCATTATCAAATTACCACCACCCGCCCCTGCGATTCTGTTAATCTGTTTTCAATGAACCCCTGCCTTCGTACACATGATACTGTACACATACACTATAATATATCAACTATAGAGTGCAATATATACAAGAGGGAGGAGAAATAGGTTTTATCTGAGATAAAAGTGAGGTATAAAAAATATAGAAGATAAAAATCGAAGAATTTCACTCAATGTGGCGTTTAGAAATAGGCTGGCTGGTGTTTTCCAGAAGTTTTGGTTTTAGAGCAATTTTTTTGGGGGGGGGGGGTCATTATCCACCTAAATTCTGATAAGTGTGAAGGAGAGTTATCAGCTGCCTCCTATTACTTTGTAACGTCGAAATTGGTATTAGACTGTCAAAGACTCGCCTCAATAGGGTTAGGTGTGGGTGTGTTGCAAGGCCCTCAACAGACTAGGTAGTAATAATAGAGTGACCCTAGCCTGGGTACCAGGTCACCAATGAAAAGTCCGATGAACTAGCCAAGCAGGGAGCAACGGAGGTCATGATAGGTCCAGAACCTTCCTGTGGAATTGCTAAATGCCTAAGTAGAGAGAGCATCCACATATGGATAAACAACCAAGCGTTGCGCTGGTGGTATGAAACCGCAGGACAAAAGCACGCTAAATTGTTTCTTAAAGGCATTCGACCAGACTACCACACGACCTTCTATGTCAAAGCCGAGAAACGACGAGGACCGGGCATTGTGGGCTGAGGAAACATATAAGCACACAGTTAGCCTAGCAGATGACATCGAGCTCTAAAAGCACTCTAAATAAGGGGAGGACCACAATAAATCGGCAAAGGTCGCAGTGGGATAAGACAAAGAGCCACTCCAATTCTAATCTAATCCAATCAATAAAGGGACTCAATAGAGTATTGCTGATCTGGATCCCTGGCCACTCTGGCATTGGCTATGAGAAGGTTGCAATAAAGGTTGCCTCTATCGACCCAGAACCTACAGATGGAATCGCAATAAGATTTGCCACATTTTAAAGGGAGTCTCTCCGATTAAGGATTTAGTGAGTCGAATACTGTCAATACCACTCATAGTGGAAAGAGAAACCGATGGCTGAATGTCCTATAGGATAGAAGGCCATTGTAATTTAGAAGAAGAAGAAAGAAAAACCAGACGGATATTTGTGAGGAGATAAAAAAAAACTGGGCGACGACCCAGCACTGTAGTGGAACGCGTTTGATGCGATAATTACAGTCAAGCAAGGTCGGACATGGTTAGTACTTGGATGGGTGACGACCATGCCAGGGAAAACCATCGTATAGGGCCCGTACAGCCTGCAGCTGACTAGCATATCACAGCTCGCAGGCATTATACCAATGAGCACGAGGTATAATGTAGATATGCCGTCTTTCGGAGGAGACGTAAAACCGAGTTCCCGAGTACATGGATGTTGGGCCCGTTAAAGAACGCTACCACTGGTTGGAACACTAGTGGGTTCGTCAAAATTTCCGGTTAGGGATAGAGTGCTCCCGGCTTCGGTGATTAGCCTCTGTCGCAGAAATAGACCGACGTTAAATAACAGAACAAAAAAAAAAAGATGAAAAAAAAAGATAAAAAAACTAACCTAACCTAACCTATAGGATAGAAGGCAGCTTATTGTAACAGCTGCTACTTTCGGAGAGTATTCCAAGAAGTAGTTTTAATTCAAAAAACGTAAAAATCCATTTCACACAATCATATTTTTTCCATTACATCAAAGTACAAAATAATATTAACTTTGTAGACACGTAGAGAATACATTATTCATAAGATAGAAATTTCAATAACCCACCTATCTCAATCTAAACCATTGTATCTATAATCCTAACAATAAGAAGCAAATTCCCAATGTGCTAAAGCATAAGGCAAGTAAGTACACACGTCTTTCGGAATACAATGCTCAGTTATAGCTGTAGCTATATAGAGTAACGTTCGACCCCTTTTCATATACACACACAGAGGCCTTCTCTAATCAGCAGTCCATATTTGTATATAATTTGTCCATATAAAAGGGGTCCCTTATGTATCGCTTTCAATGTGACAGACAGCCCTATGGGACTCGGGGCCCATAATGGGGGCACTGCGAGGCATCGGTCTCTCTCTCTTTCAATGTTTATACAACCATATGTATATCGTACGCATGAATACTTTTAAAAGGATCACTTATCTTTACATTCCACGAGTTCCGCTCCATTCAATGTAGAAGCCGGTGTATAGAGAAAGCACAGACCCAACGTGCTAATCTACAGGACTGGATCTTGACGAAAAGAAGTAATGCATATTACTACTGAAAATAACAAACTGCTCAAATGTCGGAGGGTCGGCGATTGCATCAAGCGTCATTTAAATCATATGGTGTAAAAGTGTAAAATAATGTGCATGAAATGCTCAAAGCCTCTAACTTATTTAAAATGATAAGGATTAATACTTAGAGGGGAATCTTCGAAGAAGAACCTTGTGAATAGATTGTTAAAGCATGATAAGAACAACTAATATCTCCACATAAAAAGTGTTACAGCCAAATTGCAAACAACCATAAACCAGATTCAAATATGGACTAAGAAATAGAGAATCAAGCTTAACGAGACCAAATCAGTGCACATAAATTTTACTAACAAATTAGACCAATAATTAGACTCAATAATGCTCAGTTACCTTATGCCAACAAAGCCAAATACCTGGGTATTACGTTAGATGCGGGGCTACGCTGGAAACCCCATGTCAAAAAGAAAAAAGAAGAATAAGGACTCAAATTTAGAAAAATGTATTGGATACTGGGACGAAATTCCACTCTATCTATATACAATAAATTGCTAATATACACTCACGGACAAAATTATTGCATATTTTATTTTAAGTCTTTATTTCTTTTCCCTTAAGCACTTTTGTGATTTCGGTTGCTAAGTCTGTTACATTGGAGTGTTCTACGAATTTTGCAATTTATCACAGATAGAGTAATGTATAGACATTTCTTTTATAACTGAATAAGCGATAACGTTAAATTAGCGGAAAACTATAAATGTAGCATAGTGTGCCTTGACGACTAAAACAGTGGTTTCCCTTTATTTAGCGTTGTCAGAATGACATTTTCAGTGCATTATTTCTTCAATCTGCAGTTTCAGTTAGTAAAATGCCTAGTTTAAATGAGTTAGTCTCGGTTAAAATTGTTTGTTTAATCAATGAGGGTTATTGACAAGAAGACATTGCACAGAGATTGAATGTCCATCAATCGACTGTCAATCGACCATCAATCGACTGTTACAACGCCAAAGGATGAGCAATATTTAAGAATTCAATCTTTGCGAAATCGTACACTTACTGCTCCGCATCTAAAAAATCAATTACTTAATGCAAGGCAAGTTAATGTTTCTACCAAAACAATAATAAGGAGACTTAAGGAGGTCGATTTAAAGCCAAGACGTCCTGCTAGAGTTCCTCGGCTTCTTCCACGCCATAAAATCGGACGGTTACAATTTGCAAAAGCACATGCTTACTGGAATGAACATCAATGGGGAAAAGTTCTTTTTACAGACGAAACAAGAATACAATTATGGAAGCCTGATGGACGTAGTCGAGTGTACAGAAGGCCAGGAGAACGTTTCGCAGAAAGGATTCTTGCACATAATCTTAGCTTTGGTGGTGGTTCCATTATGATATGGGCTGGCATTTCTTTGGAGAGTCGCACGGAGCTCCTCATTGAAGTGAATTTGAGGATGAATGCTGACTGGTACATACGCAACATCCTTGCAGAACATGTTATACCATATGTCGGCTTTATTGGATATGATA
Organism: Galerucella pusilla; assembly: GCA_910591695.1. Taxonomy (NCBI): domain Eukaryota; kingdom Metazoa; phylum Arthropoda; class Insecta; order Coleoptera; family Chrysomelidae; genus Galerucella; species Galerucella pusilla. The sequence goes on from CAJUYI010000086.1 coordinate 248,100, forward strand.
ACTTTGTGTTAATGCACGATAATGCCCGTGCCCATGCCGCAAGAATAGTAAACCAGTACATTGAGGATGTCGGAATTGCGAAGCTAAAGTGGCCACCATACAGTTCTGACGCAAATCCCATAGAACATATTGTATGGGACATCCTAAAAAGAAATATTCGAGCACGGAATCCAGCTCCTAACTCAATTGCAGAATTGAGGATTGCTGCACAGGAAGGAGGGAATCGAATACCACAAGAAACCATCAAAGATCTTTTGCGCAGCATGACTAGGAGAATGCAGGGTATCGTTAGAGCTAGAGGACGAAATACTAAGTACTAAATTGTTATAATTTTGTCTTAAACTAATGTATCGTGTCCATGTTGTTGTTCTTTCCTAATTAAACGTTATTATCAAAAACAGGCCACTTTACTAATTTCTTCACGAATCTGTTGTAAAGATTAAATATGTAATTAATTTGATAAATAATTACGTAAAAGACTCTAATGTAACAGATTTATCAACCGAAATCACAAAAGTGATGAAGGGAAAAGAAGTAAAGACCTAAAATAAAATATGCGATAATTTTGTCCGTGAGTGTATGAGCAAATCCTGAAACCTGAATGGACTTATTGAATTCAGCTTTGGGGCTGTACAAAAGAAAGCAACACCCAGATCATACAACGTTTTCAAAACAAAATACTGAGGGATATCACCAAAGCTCCTTGGTACTGCCGAAACAGTGACCTCCATCGGGACTTGGAGATTGACACTGTTAACCAGACGATCACCAAGTTTGCCAAGGGTCATGCACAACGACTCCTAGAACATGTGAATGTTGAGGCCATCCAGCTCCTCGACAACACCAACCAGACGAGAAGACTCAAGAGGACAAAGCCCTTTGAGTTAGTTCAATAGATAAGTGTCAGTGTAAAGCAGAGTACAGTGCAGTGCTTACACACTAGTGTTAGTGTCTATTTGTATTAGAGTCTAAGGAACTACTGTTGAGTAAGACCTTTAGTATTAGGATTTAAATAGGTAGGTTAGATTAAAATTGCTTAATCCCCAAAAAAAACCATAAATAGTGCAATCAAGAGTATAAAAGTACATATGCCGTGGACTTGATTAAATCAATTATACGTGGAGAACGTTGTAAATATTTTATCACCCGGTTTTTCTAGTAAGTATAGAATTCACCCGCTGGAAACAACATCTTTTTTCTACGAACACTATATAATATTTTAGTTGATTTTCTAATATGTTAAAGCATTAATGAGAAATAGGGAAATCTAAAAAATATCTGACATTAATGTAATAGGTGTTGCCTACGTAAATAGGTACACGAAACTGCAATCTGGAAACTATGTACAAACTATGGCGATAAATTTTATTTTGGTGTGATCGTGGGAAAAATCTTGTGTGTATTTCGAGCAGAAAGTCCTTGGGTAGTCTCGACAGATTGCCAACTTTCTTTCTCGACTGCCAAAGTACTACTTTCTGCTCTTGATACACAAATATCTCTAAATCACTTCGCTCTTCCTTTTGAAATCGCTCTAAGTACAACCCTTGCTATTTTTCCATATTCGGCTTTTTTATTGCCCTCGATTTCTTCAAAGTTGATGCTGGTTACGGAAGTATGGCGAATGACGAGGGAACCAAACTTGTTTGTTTTGTTATGCAAACTTTCCTTTTTGTTCTCAAAGATGTTAGAGCGCGCCCTTAGAGCAACTCTTTCATCCAAGATATTTTTTTTTCTGTGAAAACGCTGAAGCATCCACTGAAAAGTTTCGAAAAACTAGGGCCTACAATTCGTCGCGCAGTTTTCAACTTTCCAACTTCATTTCATTCAAAATATATTTTGCATAATAAATTATTTATAAAAAAAAATCAAGACTAATTAATATATTTGAAACCACCGAAATTTCTAGTACTTCTCTGTTTTTTTTTTATATTCTATACTTACTTTCATAATTTTCGTTTTTTTTGTCTGTGGTTGCCATCTCTATTAATTCAAATGACAGCTTCCAGCAGTTTTCAATCTATCGCCGTGACTGACTACGTTTAGATCCCGCTTTGATTGGTAAATAATATATAGCGGCGAGGTCGACAGAAGAGTGACCGAGGCTGTACCGAGGCATGAGACACTCTCTGTGCTCTTGTTAGGTCAGTCAAACTGTCACACACTTTAAGTATATCACTCGCCACAGTTTGGCTTCGATGAATTTATCATGAGACAGTCCATAGATAAAGTTACGCTTGTCAGAAAAGAGAATAACTCAATTATTTTCGGGACAGCGTACTAGGGACACATACTATGTAAAAAAAAATAGTTACAGTTCATATAATAACGTTTTTGGTGTGCGTCATCGATTGTTAAAGTCCTTCCAACACATTACGTTGGAAGAAATGGAAAAAAGGCAGGTCTGTGATTAATCCTAATCAAAATATCACAATAATGAACCGTTTAAATGTATTACAAACGTTAACCCTAATCTTTGACTTGAGAATTTTGATTAGTTAATGTTAAGATTACGCGCAAGTGCGATCTATCAATAGGGAGAAATTATATCATTCAAAATAGGATGCAGACGTACCTTTTCTAGCGGCAATGTGTCTTATGTCTTTTTCTAACGTCCCACTGACAGTTCTCGTCAGGTCTTTTCTGTATGTACATTTGTATAGGATTTTTACGATAAAAAGACGATGATGTCATTTTTAGTTACTTTCCTGTTTATCAGAATTAATATCAATTTACCAACCGTAAATACAATTTATCCTCAACAGCCAGGGCAATTTACAGCTAACGGGTTGGCAAAACTTCAAGACGGTATAATTCCCCAGTTTGTATTGACGTTTATTGACATTCGATCATTATTATTGTCTAATATTTACAAGTTTTTTTTGTGCTTTTAAATTCATTGTTTCTTTAAGATTAAAAAAACAGTTTAACAGTTTTTTCTTTTATTTTAATTAGAATTATACCAGAAATTTATTTACTGATACTGAAATATCGTCACCGGTAAATACTACTTTATGAATTATTAAGTTGTAGAACTTGAATGTCGTATTCGATGACAGGAGACAGGACGGAGCCTGTTACTGAGGTCAAACAATTTCAAACTGAGCATCGAAAAAGCATTTGGAGGCCCATGTCTAACTAATTTGACCCTATCAATCGTTCCCTGCAACTGCGCTTAAACTGTTGAATATTTCATTACGGTCTTATTCTCACTCAAGACTACAAGAGATGCTTAATTGGCTCCTTTTAATAGCCAGTCGGCAGTCGGTAGATTAAGTTTAATTTGATACTTTAACTATTAAATAAAAGTTCTATATTGTTGAATGTACGAGGAATGCTGCATATAGCAACAAATTTGTGGTCTGTATACAAACATCAAACGTCAAATTTAATTGTAATTAGTTGTAGCCCAATAATTTCTCTTAAATTTTTGTAAATATCAAGCATATTGTAAGACTATTTAGTGAATGTGTACATTTGTACATGCCTTATTGATTTTTATTTATTTCTCTCTATCATGGTCAAGGTACAGTTGGTAATTTCCTCCGGTAAACTGGCTACACCGGATTTTCCGGGCATTACTTCCTGTAGACCGGAAGCACAGGTGTCCCCTTTAAGTAAACACGACATTTCAGCCCTTAACATTTTCAGCCCTTATATATTCTGCTTACATTTTGGGTCTTTCTTCGACTACGCCGGGCTAGCAGTAACGCCGATAAGGGGTTTCATATTCCAAAAAAAAGGAAAAATAAAAGAATATATTATTCAGGTTAATTCATAAATAAAGGAACAAAATTTGGGGATAGGAAATTTCGGAGCCAATATTTGGCTCCTAGACTTTTTGTGGAAAGTCAGATTCACTGCTTGAATTTAAAGTTTCTCGTCTACTATTTCCACAATTTTTCTCCATTCCTTTCTGTCCTGAGTCTTTATCTTTCAGTTTTTATTATCACTTATCCATATATTTTTCTATATCTATCTCTATTTGGTCCATCCATCTAGCTATTGGATTGTTTGGAACGTTTCCACTCTGTGTCTCTTCATATCTCCCCTTTCTTCCATCCTTTTTATATGTCAAGCCATCTTATTCTGGTTACTTTTATTATTCTTCCTACATTCTCAGTTTCTAGTATTTCTTCTATTTCAATTTTGCATACTGTCCCTCAATGAATTTCTGTGTCCCTATCCCTAGCCATCTTAGCTTGTCATTATCATAACTTCGACTGCCTAAGTGACAGCTATTCATATTGATGTCCTGTATATTATTTGTGGTTCTCTTGAAATAAAACGGAATTAAAAGCTCTAAAAGTAGAGATTACTCAAACACATTTCTGAATATAAGTAAAATGTATGCAGTTTCTATTCCTAGTGGCATTAGCACGTCTGTATTCCTTCACTTTTCTCATGAATAGCCCTAATGTATTTAAATTATTTCAAAAGAATGGATAAATGTATATAAATTGTAGAACATTTTTTAAATAATTTTAATTTATAAACATGTTTTAACATTATACTTACTTATATATTTAATTTAAATCCTATATTCTATATTCCCTTAATTCCCTTCATTCTCCTCCTCTGCTGACCACATGCGTAATGGGGAAATCTCTAATGTTACTTTATAAGTATATTCACGAGCTTAGCGTAGGATAAAATGGATAAGGATGAGAGATTATTATTATCACACCCTGTTATATAATAATAATAATAATAGTTTTTTTATCTACCAATGACGAAAAAACTATATCCATTATAATCAAAGTTTAGACTAGCCCAGGTGTACATATGTATATTAAAAAATTCCTAGTCTACTATAGAACCAAACAAAATTTCAATGTCAAAATATTTTATTACTAAACATATTCTCCTCTTAATTGGATACATTTATTACAGCGAACCTGCAACGCCTCTAGACCTTTCAAAAAAAATGTTTCTGCTTGCTTTGCAAACCAGACCTCCACAGGTTTTATTACCTCCTCGTTGGAAAAAATTTACGATTTTTTAAACTTTCTTTCAGTTGAGGAAAGAGATGATGGTCGGACGGAGCCAAATCTGGTGAATAAGGGAGATGTTCTAGTAATTCAAACCCTAAATCACGAATTTTTTGCTGGCAACATGAGATTTGTGAGCAGGGGCGTTGTCCTGCAAAAACAAAACACCTTTGGATAGCTTTCCGCGTCATTTCTCTTTAATTTTTTCTCGTAGAGTGGTCAGTAATTTGGAATAATAATCTCCGGTTATTGTTCTACCCTTATCCAAAAAATCAATCATTATTACTCCATGGCAATCCCAAAAAACTGGAGCAAGAACTTTTCCAACAGATTTTTGGACACGAAACCGTCCCTTCGCCGGTACCACCTCAGCCTCCTGGGCTTATTGTGTATACTCCTAGTGTTCTGACTACAACCTATTCAGCCAATCCGTTCCCTGTATTAGCTCATACAGGTTCTTTGCTGGTTGGTTGTAGAAGTCTTCTGGAGTCATTTGGGTTCTGCCATACAGTTTCTGCCTTCTGTGGTCCAGCGACTCACAGTTGCATAATATATGCACAGCTGTTTCGGTATCCTTTTTGCATCTTCTGCATGTTTTGTTCTGGTGCTCCTTTGTGGGAAAGTGTCCCGTTAGTAGCCCGGTTATGGTGCGTAGCTTGTTCCTGCTCATTGAGACCAGTTCTTTCGCTACTTTTTCTGATGGTTCTTTTATGAATTTCTTCCCATGTATTTGCCTGGTCGTATTCTTCCAGTGTTTATTGTGTTGTTCTTTCAACCACCCTTTTAACCATGACCTCGTTAAGCATCTGGGGATGACACAGCAGGTTCGGGTCCGTCCATCAGAGTTGACGATCCTACTCTTGCGAGTTCGTCAGTTTTTCCATTGCCTGCGTTTCCTTTATGACCTGGGACACACTCCAGTGTTACACTGTTCCGAGTTGCCAGTCTTCTAAGTTCTTCGCCGCATTCCCATAATAGCCGAGATGTCACCATACAGCTCTGAAGTGCTTCAAGGGCGGCTTGACTGTCACTTGACTTAGGGTCTTAGGAGAGGACGACGGACATTGATCACCAAGGGTATTAAGGATATCTTCGTAAATCTGCTTACCTCTTAACCCTTATTGACCAACTTCACACTGACACTTCTAATGAATTATTGTTCGTTGCTATGGTAACGCAATATTTTATTTATGCATGGAACTGGTCTAGGCTAACTAGATTTCAATACATCCTCGTATATTAAATTATTTCTGTCGTGTGTCAAAAATTTCAAAAATAGACGATATTCCATTCGGAAGTTAGTATGAGAAATGTCATATTTTGTGAAGGAAGAAACATTAATTTATTCTGAAAACTGGGATATCCGACTCCCATTTTTTTCCTTGTCTCACAGAAAGCTCTTTTTGTTTCTAGAATCGTGAGTTTCGAAGGTTCCCACTAATTTATTTTCTGATACCGATCGAGTCTCGAATAAAATTTAAATATATAGTAACATTCTTGTTTATTTTTTTTTTCTGTGCACACAAAACAAATATTTGAGTATGGGTTACAGAAACGCTTTTAACGAGTTGTTTGAAAAGGTTACTAATGAACGGTAATTCCTACTTGACAGATCGTAACGTATGATTATTCATCACGAAACCGTCAAGCACAAACTCACGTAAATGCGCTTGTTGGGAAGGACTAATTAGGGCTGTCGTTCCAAGGACTTGTGCGTGAAGGAAATAACACTTAGTTTTCTGACAGCTCGTTACATTACGAATAGGGATACGATTATTTATTCAAAAAATAGAATATTGTAGGTACAAATTAATTTAAATACTCCTCACCTTCTAGTGAGTTTTCCCAACTACCCACATTCTACAACACCTCGCACATCCTTAAAGAGTTGCGGGACTACAAACTCACTTGTTATTACCACGTTTTGTTCATTGAATTAAACAATCTTTCAAATGGCCAACCATTTACGTGGCTACACTGATTTAATATACCGTCACTGACTTTTGTTAAGGTAGACGTTTTTCTATTATCGAAAAAGCAGACTGTACTCTAGAGCAGGGGTTCCCAAACTTTTTTGTACCACGCCCCCCTCTGGTTATTTGGAGACCCCCACGCCCCCCTACACATATCAGCTTTCCATTTTCCAATACCCTATTTCCACGGTGCCATACATACCAACTCCTACTTGTACAAGTATGTGCCTACTTGATACGGTGAGTAGTGAGATGGGTGCGCTAGCATGTTCTGGATAAGTTGACAGATCCTGGGTTGAGTTTCAGACAAAGCACAGAGTAGGTCACTTTCGACATCAAGTTTGTTGCGGTACTTGGTTTTGATCGCCACAAAAGTTGAAAACGCTTTTTCGCACATGTATGTTGTTGAAAAAGACAAGTACATCCGAACAGCTTTCTCTGAAACACTGGGGTAAACTTTTAAGTACTTTAATCAAAATGAGGGCTTGTCCATTTTGTCAAAATCGTATCTTGCAGCAGAGTCATTTTTTATTTCTATTTCCTCCTCTTGCAACTCTTCTGGCAGCAACTGTATGTCCATGTTGAACGGGTCGGTTGATAGTTTGTAAAACTCCTCTGACAAGTTAGTTCAAAAATCTGAGGAAATTATTTTTGTAATTTTTTTTATTTATTTCATTTGGGTGTCACGCCCCCCCCTGGACTTTCTCCAATCCCCCTAGTTTGGGAACCACTGCTCTAGAGTTTATAAAACTGGAGAAAGGCATTAAGCATTAAAATGATGATTAGTGATTTTCGTGCGAGATAATCACAATTTTTTTGGCAAAACTAAACATGATACTATTGGAATAGGCTGGTGAATGGTTACTTTGTATCCCATGCAAGTATTGAGGTGACTAGTCCTATTTACCGTGATCCTTTTATAATTTTAAGGGCTCTGGCCCCCAAAAAGGATAAACCCTCCCGCTTGCTGGTTTATCTGATATTTAATTTCCTTCTATGTGTCCTGGAATGATGTTGTTCAAGGCATTCCAATACCAATTTAGAACAGATAAAATACACAGTTTTTTGTGGTGTCCCATAAGCTGTAGGATGAAATGGAGCATTTATGAAAAACTTGAATTCGGTTGCCTGTTTAAACGAGAAATAGAGGATGTTAAAAAAATATACACATGAATTGCTGACGTACTTTTATTATTTGAGCCATCCATTGAATGGGTAGGTACAGTGAGGTTGATAAAAAAGTACATATTGCTCCAGGTTTGGATAGGCCTACACAATAGGTTTTTATTAAGATGATAAATTAAAATTCAACAAAATAAAAATTACAATAAGCTAATGTACATAATAAGTATTTTTCAGTTGTTTTCGAAACCTGCACGGTTATTTTCCAAATGCCATAGGCGTGCGCAAAAATATTATCCATTCAATTCGTAATTTTTTGCGCACGTCCATAGTTAACATAATAATAATAATTTCGAGGGTCTTATATTGTATATACATGTATTTTTTTTATTTACAATAATTTTGGCAACAGTTGGATTTTATATATTTGTAAGGACCAAATTATTGAAAGAAATTTCGGAGAAAATTATCAAAATTCAATTGTTTTTTAATAAAAAAATATTCTTATTTACTTCGGGACACAATGTATCTTTCAAATTAATTCAAAAATTTTTATTCAGAAGTGGGATTAAATTATCAAACGTAAAATCCAATGAATCCAGCTCTCACCAAATTACAACTTACAATTTGATATGTAACCTGTAGTTGTGATATGTTTTTTTACCCTGTGAGTGATTTTGTATGGTACTTTTCGTAAGTTTCAAACGATGAAAACCATCAGCTAACCACAGAACATTTGCTCGGTACAAATGTTCGAGTAAGCTTTCAGAAATGTCAACGTAAAAATTGTGAAAAAACCTTAAACCTTCTGCTGGAATCTAAATATCACAATTTTAAATTTTACTTAGGAAATTTTACAGTGAACTTAGAGCTGTAGATAAAGAATACAGAAATTAATTTATTAGACTAAACATTTGATTTCTAGAAGGTACTGAATTGAGAATTATTTTTAATAATAATTTATTTTGTAAAAATATTGACCAAATTATTTTTAATTTAAAAACATCCTCAAAACCGGTCTCGCAGTTTAGGAGAAGTTTGGTGTGATCCTGATTACTGCGCTACCTACCGGGACCAATTCATAATGTATATTTTTTAAATTTTGAAAACTCATTCCAGTACCCCACCAATCATGTTTGTTCACTCTGATTTTTTATTAAAAGCTAAAACTATTTATTGCTCACATCAGGAAATCTATAACAAATTTTCATTATTTACACGTGATAATGTACATTACTTAGATATTGCCTAAAATATATTGCACTTTTTCCAAAATAAATAAAACAAAATAGAAAAACTTAAAATATCACTTGAGACGAAAATACTGATTCAATGTCCTTAATACTGTGCTCTAACGATCCTTTTTCACAATGGAAGATTATCCAGACCAATTCATCGAGCTATTATTACCCTTTTTATTGACAATATGAAATGAAAAACAACGAATCTACAGTATCCGCCAAAATAAACAGTACCGAAAATAAAAATAAAAAGTAATTTTTAATTTCTGTAATGTAAGTGTTCAAAATGTTCACCATTTCGACGCAAACAAGCTTCATATCGATTTTGTAAGTCAATAAACATATTTATAAAAAGTGGTTGATGTAACTGCCGAAAAATATTTTGTATTCTTTCCCGTAGTTCTGCAATATTCGTCGGCGGATTTTCCGAGTGAAATATTTTGTCCTTCATTATGCCCCAAATGTATGCGTCAGGTGGCGTCAAATCAGGTGAATGAGAAGGATATTCGAAGTCTGTTCCCCGAGAAATTATTCTATTATCGAAATGCTGACGGAGTAAGTCTAAGGTGCGCACAGCTGCATGGCTCGTTGCACCATCTTGTCGGAACCATTGTGTGCGAAACTGTAGATTTCGTGCACGGCAAAAGTTATTTAGATCTCTCACAAAAGGTATAAAAATGTTCTCTCTATTATGCTCTTGGTTGACAGTAAGTGGATTCTGATTATCATTACGACCTTTTCCGTATGAACGAAAATAATGCTCTACCAAAAAAACTTTTTCTTCCGTTGTTAGAACCATTTTTAAATCAAATTTAACTGCAGCGTACTATTAATATATCAACTAATGACAATTAAGTCAAATATGACAAATCCATATTACATAAACAACTCTACAGCATTCTCTGTTTCGGTACTGTTGTTTATTTTGGCGGATACCGTATAAAAGATACGCATACATATACCTCTCGAAAATAACTTGAGCCAGAGTAAGGTCTGTTTTTTTGGTCCATATCAAAAGGTGGGTAGAAAATAGAAGAATATAATGGAGAAGAAATAATAATAATAACTGTAGCTGAATAAACGCTCTGGATAAGCCACCAATTGCTTGGTTTTGACTAGAAATAATGCCGACTAGAGTTATTTACAATCTTTGGTTCCTAATTATTTATAACTAACGAATTATATCCAGTTTGTATAAAAAGATTGTACTATTCTTAATATATATTTTACAAATGAACGAGTATGTTTAAAAATAGTCACATTTTGGAAGTAAAATTAAGTTGAAATTTTCCAATCTAATAAAACAAATTAATCAACTTGACGAACGTTTCACAATATTTCGTTGGCTCGGCAACTGTATTCGTATTGAGGCTCCTATAGAGAATATCAAATGACCATTTGAATGTGCTTCATTATGATACCATGACTCTTTGGATGGTTACAATGAGCTACCAAGAGTGGATTGAACCAAAATATCAGTGACTATTTTTAAGCAGAAATATTTTTCAAGGTACCAGTGTTAACTATTACTTATAGTGCTTTGAGCATTATCGGAATTTGGCGAAATGGGCTAATAAGCAAATAATCTAGATCCATTCTTTACAAAAAATATAACACGATAAGATTTTGTAAGAAAAAATAATCTCTTAGGGAAGATAATATGTACAGTGTGTCTGCGGATGCGGTGTCCAAAAAGATAACCATTTTTATTTTTAGTTTAGCGAAAAATGTCATTCTGCTTCTTTTGTTATCATTACTATATTCCCATCTTCAAATTTAAAGTCAGTTTGGCAAGAACCTATAATATTCTCATATTTCAATTTTTCATTAACGTGCAACGTCAAGAGTCAGATCTGTTTCAAAAGTTACTGATAATGTTATATTTTATATCGAAACAGGTTCACAAAAGAACCACGACAGGACCATTGATAATGTTATTTAAATTCCACAGATTGACTAATTACACCAATAGGCAGGTCCTTATTTAAAAAAAATTGATATTTATCTCGTGAAAACACGAAACGTCGAATTGAAGAATAATTGGTACATGGCTATAGTAGAAGATAGATAAAAGAAACATCCTGTATATATGTAAAAAAAAATCATTTCAGAGATGGATCTAAATAATAATAAAAAACAATTCACCTTATTCACGTCCGATTTTTTCACCGGATCCGGTTCGTTTCACATGCACTCAAACTCACGCGAACTAAATATACTTATTAATTTACAGGAAACCCGAAGCTAACTTCCGGTCAGTGTTGCGCGGCAAACTTCATCCGTTTCTGCTTTTGCCTTTGATTACAGAACCAAACTCTCACGACGTTCTTTTTCAAGTCCAGTTTCTCAGCTATAGCTGCGATTTTTTCGCCGGACGGTCGTGGCTGTACGGCGAAATAAGCTTCTAAACTGCGTTTCTCCGGTGCGGCGATCGAAGTTCTTTTTCTCTTTTTTTCACCGGCCGGTAGTACACTCGGCGCGTCTGGGTCTCTTCTTTTATTTTTGGCTTGAGCTTCGGCTTCTTCTAACCAAGCTTGGAGGATTGGCTTCAGAGCTATCATGTTGTTGTGGCTCAGTGTAAGGGATTCGAATCGGCATATGGTGGATTGGGATAAAGCTCCTACACCTGGAAGTTTTAAGTTTGCTAAGGCTTTTCCTGTAACAATAAGATATATATGACAGTTTCATTTATAGATGCTTCTTAAAAAACGAAACTTTCCATGAGGAGAGGTGCTCATTTTATTTCTATAATTGTAGTTTCACTTTAATACTCCGGATCCATTGTTCCTGTAGGGAAGAGGCATCTATATGTGTACAAAATATAAGATGAAAGGCAGAAAAAGTCTCGTTTTTCAAGAAAGCTTTGTAATTGTTGATATTTTTTCATTATTTTATTAACTTCTGGTAACTGAAATTTTTATAAACAACTAAAATTTTTTTCCGATCTAATGATTTTACTTCTTATAGTTTGGCAAGCTTATCTGAAGCTATGGGGCATCGGTAAGAGGCAAGGAAACATGGCGGTATCTGTCATAAACGTACAAATGGCGTACGGTTCCTATTTTACCAATAAAACTGAAAATACAAAGGTCACTGACAATACCAACGCCCCTGGATGAATCAATATAAGTCAATTGAGGAAGTGAGAGGGAAGAACACACGCACGCGCTTGCCAATCAGAAGATCAGGCCTTTCGATAAAAGTCACTAATTATGTAATTCGGAAGGTGTGGTAATTATGGTTTTAGTACAACGCTGCCAGAGCTGATAGAAGCCCATGACAAATTTGGAAAAGTGTTCATCTTTTAATATTCATAAATTGAAAAAGAAATGTTAATAAAAAAAATCCAAGGAAACAAGCACATTAAAGAATTAACGTTCAATCATATTGTTGATGCTGTTAACAATAAAAAGTCCCTTTTCTAATTATTATCACTACATACTTAGCACTTTAGCTTTTTCATAGTTAAACGTGGCAATATCGAATGTCTTCGATTGCATACCTTTCGCGGCTTCGGATAAACTTGCCAAATTATTGTTGAAAATTCAAAACTGTGATTGGAGGAGATTGAGATTTTTCTGTGCAAGCTATTTTTATTGATTTTTGTTTTGTTTTTAGTGCTGCAAACTGATAACGAGCATTTCAGTTACTAGAGTGTAAGTATAAAAAATAAAAAAAATCGAACTTGCCTTGTAACTTACCTACATCGGCCTGCGTGACCCCCAGCTTAATTCTTCTCTGTTTAAATCTCTCTGCAAACGCTTCTAATTCTCGGGGATCCGTATCGGCATCCGGATGCAGGCCGGCGACTGCAGCTGCCGCCGCTGCGGCAGCCATTGCGGGGTGATGTGCTCCTGGATGTCCTCCATGATGACCAGGATGGTGTCCTGTAAAAAAGAAAAATTCATCTACTATAAGGGAAATATTGGTAGTTATTCTTTAACGTTAAATAAAAAAAGATGAGCTTAAGGAATATACCTGGAGCGCTGTGACCTGATAGTGGACCTCCGTGATGGTGATGGTTCATAACGTGGTTCATTCCGTAGGAATGCATGTGGGTCGGTGTTTCCGACATGGGGGTTAACGTTGTCATGGAAGATGATGATATGGGATCTAGCATTTCGAGACCGTCCATGTGACCCATCTGAAACAAAAAGTCTATTTTATATACTTATTTTCTATACAGTACGTCGAAAGATAATATAATATGACTCATTCATTCATACGATTAATTAGGTGAATCATTTCCCCATCTACCTCCATTTCAAAAACTTTCGTGTCATATTATAAAGGGTGTTTCATTGGGAAAGGGCCTAACTTTAACAGTAGATGGTGCTTCCAAAAACCTATATTTAATGTGTCTTCTGCACTTTATTACCGAGATACAGGGTGTTTTATAAATTTATCCTATTTCTTTCAAGCCTCATAACTTCCGAGTTACCCTTTTTATTATTTTGAAATTTGGTACACGTAATAATCATTACCTAGAAACTCCATCAAAAGCATCTGCATAAAGATAATGCAGGTCCGGCTTAACAAAGAATTTCAAAACTCGTTTTTCCTAAAAACAACACCCTGTATATAGATTTTTTTGAAATTACTCTTTATAATTGGAAAGAGTATAGAAAATAGAATCTACTTATTTTTTTTTTATTTTTCCGCAGACAATTTTACTACCAAAAATTTACCGTCAAAGTTATAATTTATGCACGTTTTGGGGGTTAACAATGATATCGGCGAAGTTTTTTTATTATTTTTTAGCCTGAATTTAAATCGATTCAACGCATCTAGAGAAGCATCCTAGAAATTCAATTGAGTGTGTATGTATACGAGTACAGACCACTAAAAATTGTGATTACAGGGCCGTACTTGAGATATACTCATCCAATAAGTTTCTAATATTTCGAACACCCTGTGTAAGGATATGTATTTGGAAATTATGCACTTCTACATTTAGAATAACAAGAGTGAAATACGAGAAATAAATTTATACTTCAAAAAACGGAGAGATTTTTATTAATTTTATTAATTGACCTGAAAAAAAACAAGAAATTCTAACAGCATTGTCCAAACGAAGCAAGGCTAACCTACAAAAATTGCTCAAAATAACCTCAATTCTGCTCTATGCACTTTCTAAAATATCTAGAATCAAAAGTTTATGCTACCGAGATCCATAGCAAAGAAGAACTTTTTCGAAGAATAGAGAATGCCTGCGGAGAAATCAGAATTAATCCAGATGTTATCTGGACCCGTATCTTTGAACATTCGACTATTCGCGAGAACATCGAATGGATTTTGTTCGTACGAATGATTTCACACGAATCGAACGGTACTCGAAAATTCAAATAGCAATATCTTCCAAACACAGTGGTGAACAGCTTTGTAGATCTCATGTGTCATTTTTTAGGTAAAGTGTACTGTAGAATAGTGTGAGAGTAGTTTAAAAAGCACGTGAGAGGAAGAAGATTACATGTAGCTTTTGGTTTATTTTGTAAAAGGATCTTTTCTATCAGAAAACCTTCTTGTCGTATCTTCAGCCATTTCCCCAGCATCTTGCAAATCACCAATTATTTGATGCATAAAAGCTTCATCTGCGTTCATTTTTCTTCAGTAGTATTATTTAACAAAAAACTTAGTATAATATCGCTATGATTTCTCTATCTATGACACGCTATATCCACAGCAGGTTATGTTTGATATTTATTTGTTTTTGTTTTTCTGACGTTCTGCGCAAGACCCTATTCGCTTACTCCCATGTGGGACTGATACGACTGATAAATTCATTCGTTTGCAAGTCGAACATTCGAGATTTCGAAGATACTACTCGAATAAAACAAATCCATTCACATCACATGAAAGACGTGGGAGCATTTAGTCAAACGTTCAAAGATACGGGTCCTGAAGGTCCGTTCGCAATATTACAGAAATGGCAAGACAGGGCATAGAGCAGAATGGAGGTCATTTTGAGCGAATTTCGTAGGTTAGACTTGCTTCGTTTGGACAATGTTGTTAGAATATATCTTGTTTGTCAATGTCAATTAATAAAATTAATAAAAATCTCCCAATTTTTTGAAGTATAAACTTATTTCTCGTATATCACTCTTGTTATTCTAAATGTAGAAGTGCATAGTTTCCAAATGTATATCCCTATACAGGGTATTCGAACTATTCGAAACTTATTGAATGAGTATGTCCCAAGTACAGCCCTGTAATCACATTTATTAGTGGTCTACTCGTAAACATACACACTCAATTGAATTCCTAGGATGCTTAACTAAATGCATTAAATAGATCTCATTTCAAGCTTGAAAAAAAAAAAAACCTCTCCGATACCATTGTTAACCCCCAAAACGAGGATAAATTATAACTTTGACGGTAAATTTTTGGTAGTAAAATTGTCTGCGGAAAATGAGAAAGAAATAGGAAATTCCATTTTTCATACTCTTTTCAATTATAAAAGCTTTATTCGGGTTTATGCAATAACTGTTCCAAGACTGTCCGGAGTTTGCGTAGTCGAGATTGGCTTGTTCGGGTTTCAACAGAATGGTTCTGACACCCGCAGTTTCTCTTGGACGGTTTGTAAACCGTCCAAGCCAGTCCCCAGTCTCTAGCTAGGACGATTTTCGGATTATTTTTTACGCATGTTCAAAGGAGCAGGGTGGAAGCTATTTTTAAAATTCTCGTAGGCTAGAGGTAGAGGTTTGTTTGTTGTGTGTTGTTTATTTTCACTTTTCAAATTTAAGATTTACCAAATGGAGAAATATTTGAACATAGTTCATCATTTCATCATCCAGTGAAGACGGTGTTCTTCTTGAGGTGATCAATAATCTTATAATTCCAGAAGTCGTACAAGATAATATTAAAAACAAAATCTTTGTGGAAGAGACTGTCTCTCAAAACAGTGATAATGATGAGTTATCTTCAATTGTCAATTTAGTTAGGTTAACTTCTGTACGTTCCTTGTGGCATTACTTATTCTTTTTTCTCTTAATTTTTTTGGAATCAAACCACAATTGCTAGGTTAGTTCAGTTCTATAGACCATGCGGGATCTTCGGGTTTTTTCAACCTTCGTTCAATTTTAAACGGTCCGAAAATAGTTCTTAGGACTGAATAAAGTACGCAGCTAGTTCTGCGCAATTCCAGATTGGTTTTCGGACTGTCCAGAAACAAAAACCCGAATAAAGTAAAGAAGAAATTAAAAAAAAATCTATATATGGGGTGCTGTTTTTGGGAAAGACGAGTTTTGAAATTTTTTCATAAGCCGGACCTGCATTATCTTTTTGGAGATGCTTTTGATGGAGTTTCTAGGTAATGCTTATTACGTGTACCAAATTTCAAAATAATATACAGGGTAACTCGGAAGCTATGAGGTTCGAAAGAAATGGGATACATTTATAAAACACCCTGTATCTCGGCTATAAAGTGCAGAAGACACATTAAATATATGTTTTTGGAAGCACCAAAGTGATCCCCATCTACAGTTGAAGTTAGGCCCTTTCCCACTGAAACACCCTGTATTATAAAGGCCACTAGTTGGATTATTTTATTTATTTTTATGACCTTGAATATTATTTGTCATCTTTAGTTCTTATTTTGAGAAATAAAGTTATAACTATGAAGTAGAACAGACGTGAATGAACTTGCCATGGTCGTCTGAAAAGGGGTTTAAAAATTTTAATTCCTCCTGTTAATCGTTGCCACTATTAAAATATTGAAATTTATTTGGAACAAATAAATTAAATAGTATCTCAAATATAATATTAAAAAATGTTGATTAATTCTATAAAATTAATCGTATCTAAAATAGGTACGTTGAATTTTCCATAAATATTGACAAAATATCCTTTCACTATTCATAACATTATTTTATCAATTTAAATCTGTTATCCATTAATAGACAAACAAATGAACTAATAAAACATTTATTCAAAGGTTCATCAATTTGAAAACGCTATTAATACATTAACACATCCTAATTGAATTTATATTATATTATATAAATACAAATACTTTTAGAAACTGTCTTAAATAGTTAATTAACATTTTGTTGTACGCTTAAATATGTTCAATGAAATATTTCCATTGTTAACGTTTGAATACAGCTCGGTAAATTGGCCAAATTAAAAGTATCGACTTTAATGTATGCCAATATTCAATAATTTACCCTATTTTTAACAGGTTTTTATTAGCTTCACCTGTATATTGTATTGTATTCGTATGCTTGTAACTCTTCTGGACTCGACCGATTTAATTCAAATTTTGTACACTTGTTATGAACTGATTACTTTACAACACAATAATAAAATATAGGGTGTTCCATTTATAACGCAACCTTTAAACTTGATTTGTGGCCACTTTGAGAGCTCAGATAAATTGGAAATTTTTTACACTGTCAGGTACCTCATATTTGAGACTGGGGAGAGGTTTACAGACTATATGGCCACTGAGCTTCTCCCCAGTCCCAAATATGTCCTCACAGAAAGGACTGGCAAGATCCAAGCAAACTAAAGTTTCCCGAGGAGAGCCCTGGTACACAGACGGGTCACAGACTGGGGAAGTGACAGGAGCAGGGGTGTATAGTAAAATGAGAAACACAAGGGGCTCCTTCTCACTAGGAGAACATACCTCTGTATTTCAGAGATTTATGCTATCTTAGAATGACATAGGATAAACATACTAACTGACAGCCAGGCAGCCCTTGCAGCTTTAAACAGCCGCAAGGTAACATCTAGACTAGTAGAAGAATGCCAGAAAGAACTAAATGAACTAGCAGACCACATTAAAGTAATATTAGTGTGGGTGTCGGGACATAACGGTATTTCTGGAAATGAACAAGCTGATGAATGATGTTCAGCAACAGCATATGTTGGACCAGAACCAGTTCTTGGGACCACAAAGAAGGTAGTCCGAGGGCAAATACAAAAATGGGTACAAAGACATCATAGACTTCAGTGGAGGAACCCTCCAAAGCAGGTACACAGTAAAACCTTCATAGGTGACACATGTGTAAAACGGGTCGAAGAACTATACTGTTACCCTCCACCTTGGACCATTAAGATTCCTAAGTGCAACCTAGATCTATCAAAATATTCAAAAAAAAGACACAAATCCTATTCTCATCAACCAACTTTTCATCAATCTCAAAAGTAGTTTGGCAGACCACTACAGTATGTACACAGATGCATCGAAGTTTCCGGAAATCGAAGCGACAGGTGCAGCAGTTGTTACCGAACTATCCACTCAAAAATTTTGCTTACATAAGGAATATTCAATATACTCTAGTGAACTGTATGCAATATCAAAGTCACTACAACAAATTCCTTTTCAAAACCAAACTAGGGCAGTTATCTACAGCGATTTCCTTAGTGCAGTGCAAGGTATACAAAAATTGTATCCGAATCATCCCATTTTAGCTCAAATAAAAAAATACTTGCTCACCATACAAAATTCAAATAAAGAGGTGAACATCAAATAAAGAGGTAAACATTGTTTGGATTCCATCACATATCGGAATTATGGGCAATGAAAAAGCCGACCAGGTGGCCAAAGAAGCATGTACATTAGACAACCTACAGGTACAAACTAGTTCAATTCCTTACTGTGACCTATTGAACTGCATAAACAAGCACTCTAGGAAGATGTATATTGAACGATGGAAAAAATTGAAGAACAACAAGCTGCAGAAACTTAATCCAGACTTATTACCAAACGAGACAAACCCAGCAGGTCGGCGCAACCAAGTAGTTATACATCGTCTAAGAATTGTACATTCGAAATTAACTCACGAACATTTATTGAAAAAGGAGCCAGTGAGTACCTGTTACGTGTGTAACACAAAAAAAACCGATGACCATAAAATATAGTAATGTAGTAGTATAGTTATAAGTGTTCCACTTATAACGCACCCTTTAGACTCGATTTTCACCCACTGTCAAGGACCTATGACAATAAGGTGTTCCATTTTAACGCAATCTTTAAACCTAATTTAAACGTTCACATTAAATTCATTCACGAAATTTTTTTTGCACTCCTGACATGGATCGATGACAATACAATATAGGGTGTTCCATTTATATCTCAACCTCTAGACTCGATTTTTACCCACTTTAAATGCTCAGATTAATTCGAAATCTTGCATACTTGTCAAGGACCGATGACAATACAATACAGTTAGTGTAGTACAAAGCACTCCACGCTTTCAACACAATTTATTATGTTCTCAGACCAATAAAGTTTACCATTACAAATATCGATAATGAAATATAACATATGCACGTTTATATTCATCTTACTGAATCAAAGGATTCACATTGTAGCTTAAAACATAACAATTCATTCCGTAAAGTCCTTATCTCAGCTCGTAGAAACAGTAAACATCAAAATTAAACAAAACAAAACAAAACAAATAGAGCTCAAACGAAAAAAAAGCATGTTGTTGGCGTAGAACATTTGACAAACGCTGCGTGTGTATGTGTGTTCGGTATACAGTGAAAACAAGTGACACACACTTACATACACATAATCCCCTCGCCTTCCTTCTTTCGCTTTTTTTCATCCCTCAGTGGGCTTCACAATGTGTTTTCCCTCAGGCCTTCCTTTACTATATACTGTTAGTTGTCACGTGAAAGCTACAGTCTGCTTTGGATACCTTTTAAGTATGGGCTTAGTTGAAAAAGGGTACTTTTCGTTAGCTTATTACTCAAGAGTATGTGTTTCTCTAGAAAAATATTAATATAATGAACTGTGTAAGAAAGTTAGGCGCCAATTTAAATCCATCTGATTGGAACACAATAACAGCCAAACATAATTCTTGCATACACTTTCAGTTCATGTTCTCTACGATTAGAACCAGCTCTATTCGGCCTACCCTTGCCTTACTTAACAGACGTTAATCGAGAAAACTGCTTCAAATTTTCATTCTAACTTCCCTTTTTACATTAAAATCATAAAACTCCCTTTTATGTACGTAGTCTTACGCTTTTAATACGCATAAAAAATACGCTCGAATATAACAATAGATAAACATGTTCGGTTAACGTATATTATATTCGCCGCAGTGCAGAATTCCAATGATTCAACGTGTCCCCGAAGCGCAATATTTCATCATTAGTCTTTACAATGGTGTAAAGTGGTCATTTGACGTGTAGAACACGACGAGGGAGGCAGCATCTGTCCCAAAAGAGGACAGAGCACTACACCGTTGGGAAATGTTTCTTATAATATTAGAATACATTCATACATTAAGGGTGAGTAGACTAGAATACGATGGGATGAGTTTGGAAACTATTGTTGTTCATTATTAAGATTACCTTACTTAGTGAATTGAATATTTAAGTTTGGACTTTTTGGAAGATTTGTACATGTACAAGTCAGTGACTTTCTTGAGGATTCCTAGAAGCTAAATACTCATAGATTCAAAAGTTTTGCATCACCCTAAATCTCCGAAAAAAAAATGTGTTCATTATAAATGGATCAGAGATTAATCAAATAATTAGTTTCAATAAAAAAAATGTGTATATTTGTCAAAAATTTTTATTATCCAATAATAAACTTGCTTTAAACATAAAAAGTATTATTAGAAATTAAATAAATTGAATACAAAATGATTCTTTTCAAAGAAAAGGTTAAGTGAGAACCTGCATGAGAACTTTCAATAAAGAGTATTTCCATCTCTAGAATTTATGCAAGGTTGAAGTCGCCTGCCCATGCTGTTTACCAAACTATTGATATTCTGTTGAGGAATATTTCGCCATTCTTCTTGGGCCGCATGAACAAGCTCTTGTACACTCCTGGGTGGATTTCTGCATGCTGCCACTGCCCTGGGAAGCATGTCCCAAGCATGTTCTATGGGATTCATGTCAGGAGATAGGGCAGGCCAGTACAAACGTTTGATCCCTTCAGTTTCAAGATACTCATTTACAGCTCTGGTCCGATGAGGTCGGGCGTTATCGTCCTTAAAAACGAAGGAATTGCCAACAGCTGCGCGCCATAGTCTCACGTGAGGATGTAGAATCTCTCTGAGATACCTGCCACCAGTCATCGTTCCCTCCACATGAATTAATTCTGTGCGATCATTTAACATGATACCAGCCCAAAACATAGCACTTCCTCCTCTGAAGGGCGGCACGGGGCGAGCATGGGCAAGCTGAGCAACTCTCGTTAGATCCCGCCACACACGTATTCGATGCATGCAGCATCAACTGAACTGAAACTAATTTAAGTGACCAACAAATGTTTTGGATTATTTGGAAAAGGAACATGGTTCAAAAGAAGTAGTATCAGATATTTATAGTTTGGCCAATGGCAAGTATATCTGAAACTACGGGGCATCGGTAAGAGGCGAAGAAACATGGCGGTATCTGTATCTGTAGAGTGGGGAGGGTGAGTGTGTAGGCTCACAGCACTTAGGCCACATGTGACCCATTGTATATCCTCCCGAGGAGTTGTCCTCCTAGGTCATTGTCCATCCTGTCCTTCTCAGGAAGGTGGTCAGGTCACTAGGAGACATCTCCTTTATATCGGCAGGTGTAGGCCAAGACTCACCGAACACACACTCTCTTATTGACGATAACTCCGGACACTCGCATAAGACATGCCTTACAGTTTCATCTTCCTGTTCACACATCCTGCATAGAGGTGTGTCCACTAACCCCATAGTATGGAGGTGTTTCCTTAGTTGACAGTGACCAGTCAGAAATCCTACTGTTAAACGTAGGTTTTTCCTGGTCATCGCCAAGTATTTCTTCGGCGCCAGCTTTCCAGGGTCGCCCAGGGTGATCCTGGCAAGACTGCATCCTTTGATTCCATCCCATCTCTTAATGGATTGAGCATGGGTGTAACGTTTGGCTAGTTCCGCTTTTGTCGAAGTCGTTAGGCCGTAGGTGTCACTGGGTCCTAGAATTTTTAGTCCAGCGGCGTCCCTGGCTAAAGAATCAGCAGTGCGATTTCCTTTACTCCTGTCGTGCCCTTTAACCCACCTCAGGATAATATTGTCATCTGCCGAGGCGTCAGCTAAATCTTGGTGGCACTCTAGTACTAGCCTCGATATAACACGTTGTCTGTTCAAGGCTAATGTCATGCCATGGAGTAATCATGATTGATTTTTTGGATAAGGGTAGAACAATAACCGGAGATTACTATTCGACATTACTGACCACACTACGGGAAAAAATTGAAGAGAAAAGACGCGGAAAGCTATCCAAAGGTGTTTTGTTTTTGCAGGACAACGCCCCTGTACACAAATCTCATGTTGTCATGCAAAAAATTCGGGATTTAGGGTTTGAATTACTAGAACACCCCCTTATTCACCAGATTTGGCTCCGGCCGACTATCATCTTTTTCCTCAACTGAAAAAAAAAATTTAAAAGGTCGTACATTTTCTTCCAACGAGGAGGTAATAAAAGCTGTGGAGGTCTGGTTTGTAGAGCAAGAAGAAACATTTTTTTGAAAGGTCTAGAGACGTTGCAGGTTCGCTGTAATAAATGTATCCAATTAAGAGGAGAATATGTTGAGTAATAAAATATTTTGACATTGAAATTTTGTTTGGTTCTATAGTAGGCTAAGAATGTTTTAATAAACATAGGTATTTGGCTTGGAAAATTTCGATTTTTACCCAAAAAAAACCTTATTTTATTTTCAATAATGAATCAAAATATATAAACTGGTTAATTATTGTTCAATTTTTACCTCTTTGGGCTTCATATGATCCATTTTTGACATTTTATTTAATTTCACTTGACTATTTGATTGTCTTTATTATAATATCAATCATTTGTTGAGTTACTTCGAATGAAATGTCAAAAAATAGATCATAAATGATGTTAGCGAATATCAATACCATGCCAAACGTGTTAAGGCTAATGATCAGGCTCTCAGGTAGCGCCACGGGTCAGAAGCCAGTCTTTGGTGCATTCCACGTCAGTCTCCTATGCAACGAGGTAAAAAAGAAAGAGGAGAAGAACATAACAGTATAAAGAATCATCGACCAAAGTGGCTTCTGAATATGGCCGACTTCCGTAAACAAACCAGAGGCGTACATTAAATTATTCAATTAGGGGAAACAAAAAACTCTCATATGCATCTTTTTAAGGTTGGTGGTACTTTTTGTTGTTAGAGAATTGATACCAGATTTTGATATATTCGAAAATTTTATAACACTATTGTACAACTCAATATCAACTTAAATTCATACTAATACTCATAAATAACCTTTCTAATACTGAAAATCACTATTTTTTAACGTAGCCTTTCAATTTGACACATTCCAGTATATTAAGGTTATCTATGTTACACAAGAATTGATGACTAATGTCGCTAATGTGGCTTCATAATATGGAGACTTCCGTCGAAAGTTGGTTAAATCACTGCCACGCTTAACTTCCTTCCTTTTTCTTTTACCCCCTATCGCGAGTTTTAACGCTCAAAGCACTGCTCTCTATTGAATATTTAGCATATGAGTTCCACAATTGTTAAAATGATGATGTATTATTACTTCAGTTGTAAAAAAACCAGGAATTACGATTAAAAGAAAGAAAAATTGCCTATTTGGTTCAGCTATCGAACGTCGAACCCCTTCCTCATCATTTATTAGTGCACACAACCGTAAGAGAATGAAAAAAAAAGCAACGAAATTAACCTTTTTCACACACACTTTGAAATATTCATCACCAACCGACTCTACAAAAACGTTTGAATATTTAATGTCGGTCAAGTCGATACGACTAATAGATGCATGAAGATACATTTCCAAAAGGAAAACATCCACAGAAAAAAAGCGAGTCATTACGAGTACTTATATAAAAAGTTGACACAAATAATTTGTTTTTTATGACTGGGGATTAAATAATATTTCCGAGGTGGTGTTATTGAATGCAGTGGTGGCGCAAGACTTAAACTTAATGTGGACAAGGTACTTTTTGCAAGAAGAATGAAATATAGAGTAAAAAATACTTGAAATTGAACAGATTTTCATCCAATAAGGAACAAACCCAAATTTTTTACTTAGGTATAGGTACTTCTTTGGCACATTGAACAAGAATTAAAAAAATTAAGGATAAAATTAAAGAAACAGAAATTTTCTACTTTTGGTTTCACCGAAATCCTTAATCTAATTTATCTTGGATGCTATATCTCCTTGATCGCTCAAAAATGAAAGAAGGCTCAGGATGTGGAGTTTACTCCAGAGCACTGAGCCTAAGGATTAAGTGGGGAATGGGAAACAATACCAGCGTGGTTCAAACAGAACTGGCTGGTATCTCAGTTGCCATAAAATAACTAACCAGAAAAGGAATTTCGGGCAAAAACATAACAATCTGCACTGATAATAGACAAGCCCTATAGCCTTGAACAGACAACGTGTTATATCGGGGCTAGTACTAGAGTGCCACCAAAATTTAGCATTAACGACTCGGCAGATAACAATATTATCTTGAGGTGGGTTAAAAGACACGACAAGAGTAAAGGTAATCGTATTGCCGATTCTTTAGCAAGAGAAGCGGCTGTACTAAAAATTTTAGGACCCAGTAACACCTACGGCCTGACGACTTCGACAATTGCGGAACTAGCCGAACGTTACACCCATGCTCAATCCCTTAAGAGATGGGATGGAATCAAAGGAAGCAGTCTTGCCAGGATTATCCTGGGCGACCTTGGCAAGCTGGCGTCGAGGAAAAACCTACTTTCAATAAAAGGATTTCTGACTGGCAACTGTCAACTGAGGAAACACCTCCATAGTAATCGTCAATAAGAGAGAAGAGAGTGTGTGTTCGGTGAATCTTGGCCTACACCTGCCGATATAAAGAAGATGTCTCCTAGTGACCTGTCCACCTTCTTGGAAAGGACAGGATGGGCGATGACCTAGGAGGACAACTCCTCGGGAGGATGTACAATGGGTCACATGTGGCCTAAGTGCTGTGAGCCTACACTCACCCTCCCTACTTTACAGATACAGATGCTATATCTGCTTCTAAAGTTTTTCTTGGCCCGCAGTATTTTAGTTAGTTACAATTTTAGAAGTTTCTTTCAGTGGAAGCAATACTTAAGGGTATTGTTAACAAAACTCTAAAGACAATGTAAATATTTGGGTGAATTTCTTTCAAAACGTTCTCTATCGTTTAATAGAGCAGATGTTTTAAGTCTTTAATAGAGTTGGGTGAATTTGGGATCATATTTTGTAACTTCTCATACAAAGGTTGGAAGTCACTGCTCTCGCCTACTTGCAGGACCATGTGTAAATCCTTTTTCCGTTTTCCAGTATTTGCCTTTTGGAATTTTTTTCTACCTGTTCAAGTCATAGAGAATACCAAAATTTTCAAAATGTTGACTTAGAGACATAAATCTCGATTCCATGTTGAATGTATGTATTTTGAGGTGACATTCACTGAGACCTAGAGGATCTATTGTGCCCCCTTACTTCTACTTAGTTTCTGAGGAGAGTCTCAGAAACTAGTAGTTCCTTTAGTCCTATTTCCCTGAGGAATTTTAGGATGTTTGCCAGCTTCAACTTAGGTAAAGTTCCTCTTATATCCAGTAATCTCCCAAGTGCTGTGATCTAGGATTCTGAAGTGCTCTGCAGTTGGAAAGTATGTGGATGGAGGCTTCTTCTTCCATGCCACAAAATCTGCATTCTTCTTCCTCCACTATTTTGAGCTTTTTCATGTTCCCATTCAGGCGACAATGTCCCGTTAGGATCCCTGTTAAAACTCTTAGCGCAGATTTACTTTGACTTATGCATTCATTTGATCTCAACAAGTTGTAGTCACCCATGAGAGTCTTTGATTGTATAAACCCTACTATATGTTTCCAATGGTCATATCTTCTCTTTTTCTCGGCTTCACCTATTTCTTCCAATATTACATTGGGGCTGATTCCGCAAAAGGGTTCATGCCTCCAGAAAGGTATTTCAGTCCCCCTCTTTGCTAGTTCATCTGCTATTTCATTTCCTTCTATTCCAGTGTGTCCTGGAATCCATAGTAAAGTGACTATATTGTTTTCGCCTAGTTCATTGAGTTTGTCTAGGCATTCCCACACCATTTTGGAACTGAGCTCAGTCCTTTAATGGCTGCTTGACTATCCGACATTATGATAATCCTTTGTCTTCTGTATCCTTTATCAATATTGAACTGGGCGCACTTTCTTATGGCGTGGATTTCCGCTTGAAAGATACTTGGGGTTTTTCCCAAGCTTCCAGAGTGTTTGGTACCGGGCCCAAACACTCCTATCCCAGTTCCTTCTAGTGCTTTTGAGCAGTCTCTTTCTCTTCCCAAGTCTGATAATGGTATTTGGATCCCATTCCTTCTTGTTGCTTAATTCCGTAACGAATTTCTTTTTCATCCTACTGTCTTGTGGCATGTCCCAGGTTGTCTGAATTATAAGAAGTGAGGAGGTGGTTTTTTTCAATGGTTCCCTCTCTACTTAGTCTGTATCTTGTTCTTTCTGCAACGCTTTCCACCACCAGGGATGAGGCTGAGAATCACTTCCATGGCTACCGTTGGACATATTCTCATTGCTCCTGTTTCGATTCCATGATAGAGAAAACCTTGTGGCGTGTACTTTTGGATTTTCCATACCTTTTCAAATTCATTTTAGGCTGTGAGGCGCCAGACCCTTTGCACCGCAAGGCCACAGCCCACTACTATCGACAAATCTGATTGAATGGGATTAAATTACATTATGATTGGATACTGCTTATCTGATTTTAGTGCCTTTATTCCCTTCCCAAGTTTTTGGTACGTACTCCCGGAACTCCCTGTATATGACAACACCAAAAAATCGTATACATTACAGTTATCAAAGGAGAAATTAAACAACTATTAAACGAAGTTTCTAAGTGAGCATCGGAGCTACTAATACATTTAAAATATACCAAACCGC
>CAJUYI010000086.1:275695-305506 GCA_910591695.1 Galerucella pusilla
GTCAGAAATCCTACTGTTAAACGTAGGTTTTTCCTGGTCATCGCCAAATATTTCTTCGGCGCCAGCTTTCCAGGGTCGCCCAGGGTGATCCTGGCAAGACTGCATCCTTTGATTCCATCCCATGATCCCATCTCTTAAGGGATTGAGCATGGGTGTAACGTTTGGCTAGTTCTGCAATTGTCGAAGTCGTTAGGCCGTAGGTGTCACTGGGTCCTAAAATTTTCAGTCCAGCGGCTTCCCTGGCTAAAGAATCAGCAATGCGATTTCCGTTACTCCTGTCGTGCCCTTTAACCCACCTCAGAATAATATTGTTATCTGCCGAGGCGTCAGCTAAATCTTGGTGGCACTCTAGTACTAGCCTCGATATAACACGTTGTCTGTTCAAGGCTAATAGGGCTTGTCTACTATCAGTGCAGATTGTTATGTTTTTTCCAGAAATTCCTCTTCTGGTTAGTTCTTTTGTGGCAATTGAGATACCAGCCAGTTCTGTTTGAACCACGCTGGTATTGTTTCCCATTCCCCACTTAATCTTGAGGCTCAGTGCTCTCGAGTAAACTCCATATCCTATCTGTCATAAACTTACAAATGGCGTACGGTACCTATTTTACCAAGTAAAACTGAAAAAACAAAGGTCACTGACAATACCAACGCCACTGGATAAATCAATATCAGTCAATTGAGGAAGTGAGAGGGAAGAACACACGCACGCGCTTGCCAATAAGAAGTCATCTGGTCAGTCCTTTCAAAAAAATCACCAATTATGTAATTCGGAAGGTGCGGTAATTATGGTTTTCGTACAACGCTGCCAGAGCTTGAAGAAGCCCATAACAAATTTGGAAAAGTGTTCATCTTTTAATATTCATGAATTGAAAAAATAATGTTCTTAATAGAAAAAATCCAAGGAAACAAGCACATTAAAGAATTAACGTTTAATGATATTGTTAATATTGTTAATAATAAAAAGTTCCTTTTCTAATTATTATCACTACATACTTAGCACTTTAGCTTTTTCATACTTAAACGTGGCAATGTCGAATGTTTTCGACTGCATTCTTTTCACGGCTTCAGATAAACTTGCCAAAGTATATATTTATTGTGGTAAATGTAATGAAAAAGGAAAAAACTAGAAGATCTCACCATTGGAAGGATCTACAAGGAATATGAAAATAAAATATGGAAATCTGGGAAGCTACAACCAGGTGCTAAAGTAAGATTGTGCTAAGCTTTTTGACAGTAGTTTTAACAGGATATTGTCGCCTGATTGGGAACTGTTAGAAGTTCAAACTGGTGATAGTAAACTAAGACTCTATAGATCAAAGAGCACCTACAAGAAAGCATAAGCAGAACTAATTTGGGTATAGCTTGAAATGGTGGTACTGATAAAGTCGCCAAAGAATACTCTGCAAATGTTACCAAAACCACTTCGGAATTGAAGACACTAGTCTATTCCAAAATATGAAAACCTCATTGCTTAAGTGGAAGTGAAGAAAAGTTACAAAGCTGTTCAATAGAAAGGTGCCGTAGAACTTGAATAAAACTGACAAATTTTCTGGGCTAACTCGACTAGATTATATGGGAATGCCACAAATCTCGATAGGCTGGGCTAAAACAGCATCGTAGCCTTACTGTGGAACTAGCAAAAAGAGGGACGCTCTTTTGGAGACCGGAACCCTTTTGCTGTATCAGTACCAATATAACATGGGATAGAGGAAGAAGAAAATGATAACCTGAAACTCTTTCAAGGGATAGCGCTAAAAAATCTTACCGTTACGTTACGTTGTTACGTTATGTGCCTTAAGTGCTTGGGATCTCGCACTCTCTCCTCAGTCTCAGAGCTAGCGCAAAATGTTGACTGTCAGCATACATTGTATTATTAATCACAGTTAATAGAATACTTAATATGTACTTTGTGCTAAAAACTTGATAAGATTTTTATAATTAATACTAAGTACTGTATATTTTTGTTGTTTCATCCAGAGTAAAGTAAATTCTTATATTAATATGTGTATTTATTTATTGATTCGAAAAATTTGATTATTGTTTAAAAGGAACTGAAGTTCTTACCGTGTGTCCCGCGACACGTTCTTCAATTCTTCAAATTTTTTCTAGAACCTTGGAATATATCCGAATATTTCAGTTTTTCTGTCGCCTAAAACGATCGTTTGAAAGTGAAATAATTAAAACCCGTACAAAAAAGAATAATTATCATGATAAACCAGAATGTTCATGGTCGTGTATACATATGCCATGATTGTCTATAAAATTTCATATTCATCCACATAATATAGCTGTGACACGGTATCAACGAACACAATGTCACAATTGTACGGAATTTTATATTCGATGTTGATTTTTCTTTTGGTATCTAAACACAGAGACGTATTCAGATTTTCCTAACAAATTTTTTTACATAAAATCGTTTGAACAAAAATAATTGCACATAAATGAATTTTATTTGATAAAATATTATGACTAGATAAAATAGTTGTTTATTCTGTTAGTGACTACTACACGAGCTGGATACTATATTTTTTCTACAATAAAGATGATTACAAGGAAATTCAAGAATACTTTTAAATTCACCCAATTTTAAATAATAATTTGGCGGTGAGTAGAAGATACGGTCCATTGAAAAGATATATTCGTAATTTTTAGTGAAAACGTGGCGTTATTGTGCAAAAAAGCGACAATGGAGTGGGTGCAATGCATAATGGCAATTGAAATATTTTTGTTGTTGTGTGTAATATAAGTTGACGTCCGCCAGTTCATTTGCTGATTGATTAAAAATGCAATGCCGTTTTTTTATGAAAATTTTATTAGCCCGGAAAAATTTCGTATTCATATTAAAATAAAAACATTAAATATTTTATTTTTTCGCCGCTAGCTATTGGTTGTTTTTTTTTCAAACAAAGAGCACATTTCGAACCAAATTTTTATTATATTTACCTGTAGGTACATTAGTGAAAAAATAAAACTGAACATGGAAATGGACTTTTTGACGCAAACTGAATTTTTAATAATATTTTGAAAATATAGCATTCAGTTTGTTGGACTAAAAATTCCACATATCAACAACCAATTCGGCTGTAACTATTATTCCATAAAATGTCTAAGTGGATAGCGATTTTTCTGTGAAAGTGGCTATATCTTTTTAACCACTCTGTATAGAATAACGAAACCCTATATTTTCTGGAGGCTTCCAGCATCATCTTTTTAAAAATCAATTTCAAGAAATTAATTTAGTTCGGTACGCAAAACTGGAGCACCCTGTATAGTTTAAAATATTTTTCACGTAAAGATGAAAGATATGGTTACTCCTTATGGCATCGAAAATCACAGCAAATTATCTTCATTCTTGTTTTTTGTATGATATTTTTCACTGGTAAAAAATAAGGATGATACTGCTTTAGCTATTTGCACATAGATGGCTAGTTTTTAAAAATCACGTTTATTGTATGGGAGCTCCCTTAAAGATTAACTTATTAAATACAATTAATTAAATATAGTTAAAGTATGAAATCCGTTATTCTATAGAATACCTAGTTATTCCAGAAAATAACTGATCATGTCCGTTAAAGTGTAAAACTCTCTTGTATTTTATGGTTTAACTAGTTATTTCGTGGAATAACGATCTGCAGCCCGTTGAAGTGTGAAATAATCTGTATCATAAATTATAGTTTGAGTTGAAGGGAAATTTGTGGTATAAAAAATGTTTTCAAAAATTTTATATTTTCTTCAATAGGTACTTCGCCGAACTCTGTATACTCCCTTAAAGCATCTTCAATATCTCTTAAGATATTTTAATTTTCCTTCAACTTATCCTTTTCAGTAGATGATGTGTACCAGTTATTTTTACCAATTAATTTGAAATATTATCAAAAATTATACCCTTCCATTCACCAGGGTAGTCCTTTTCCTTCTACCATGAATATTTCTATCAATATTATGAAAAAAATCATATTGATCGCTATCACGCAGTCGGGTCGTTAAAGTTTTTTTATAGTGACTGTATCAGCAGCGTTTTATCTAAGTGAATCCTCGAAGGACCCTTAAATTAGGCCATGAAATTTTTGGGATTATGGTGGAAAGTTATTTAATGCCGTGTTAACACAAGGGGTGGGTATTTTATATTTATAACGTAATGGTTGGTACATTTTTAGGGGTTTCGTTCAATAAGAGTTTGTACAGTGTGTTCAAGGTTATTATTGGAAGGAAGAAGGATGAATCCTTGTGGAATTTTTTTAATATATACTTTTTCATGAAAATAATTATTAATGCCTAAACTTCAAGTTAATGTCTTGAATAGATCATTGAGATAAAAAAATTGGATTTTACTGGGCAGATAATATACAGTGCGCCTCAAAACTAAATGAGAAAAAGTAAGTGAATTGTATACGTATCATGAAAACTTTTTCTGAGCTCTCTAATAACCAAAATAAACTCTCAATATAAGCGGCTGCTGAAGCCACTGCCGTTTACACTGTTAAAAAAAATTATGAAATATAAAACTTTATAAACATTGCTTTAGATTCTGAACGCATCATTCAAATTTTATAGATTTTTTTCTGAGCTCTCTAATAATCAAACAAACCTCCCTCATCAAGGACAGCTGAAACCGCTACCATCTACACTGTTAAAAAATTACAAAATATAAAATTTTACAAAAATTGTTATAGATTCTATACGCATGATTCAAATTTGATAAAACTTTTTCTGAGCTCTCTAATAATCAAAACAAACTTTCTCTATAAATGACAGCAACGTTACGAGCTTAAAACGATCCTAAAGTGTTATCTAACCTGATGGTGTGGCCTACTGACCGGTGGAGGTGCTCCCATACTGTGGTGATACATCATATCGTGTTTAAGTTGAGGTAGACCTCCATGCCCGCCAGTTCCTTGGTGCTTTATATCAACAGCCGCTAAAGCTTCAGCTCTACTTATCAGTCCATCGTTTAGCCCGGAAAAAATATCACCCTGTAACAAATAGAAATAAATCAAATTTGATAATTTTTTTTATAAAAAAGCTTGTTGTTCTTTTAAGAGAAGTTTTTATTAAAATATATGGTGGAGCTTCTAAGCCTATTGGATTTTTACGATAAAAAGACGATGATGTCAATTTTGGTTACTTTCCTGCTTAGCAGAATAAATATTAATTTACCATCCGTAAATACCATTCATCCTCAACAGCCAGGGCAATTTACAGCTAACGGGTTGGCAAAACTTCAAGACGTCAGATAAGCTGGTAAAATTCCCCAGTTTGTTTTGAAGTTTATTGACATTCGATCATCGTCTAATTTCCACAAGTTTCTTTGGTGCTTTTAAGTTCATTGTTTCTTTAAGATTAAAAAAAACAGTTCTTTTCATAACTAATTATTCATGCAAATCTGCAGTACCTATGTAGTTAATAAAATTCTTAAGCAGCTGAACAGTAAATGTCAAGAGATGGTAACATCTTTGTTAAGCTATTTTGAACGAGAATGACGAAATGGTGGTCCGCGTCTCCCGCTTACTGCTGTAAGAGGCGTAAGTAATAGTGTTCGCTGTTTGTATTCATTATTATTAATATTATTGTTACATATTTAAATGTAAATGTCAATCTAACATCAGATTGACTGTTCTAGATTTCGTTAAGTAAAGAAAAAAAACTACAGCCTGGCATCACAATATTTGGTTTTGCAATGTCATCGTCTTTTCATCGTAAACTAACTATATATAGATAGAACCAATTAGCCAATTATCTCGTAAATTGCTAGTTCAAATTGAAAAAAAAATTGTGATAAGTCTATTTTGTGACTGAATATATGGGGTGATGTATTTAAAAAAACAATGTGACGGATAATATTAGATAAATTGCAGATCTGGCAATATTTTAAATGACAAATCTAAAATTTCCGTATCCCAAAATAGGTTTATCACAAATTTTGTAGAACTCGAACTAGTTTCCATAGTTTCCATTGGTCAATTCTGTATAATTTTGTCACCCTCACGATATTATTTTGTGAAATTCTATCATTTTATTTTGCTTAAAAATGCAATCCGCTTTTCCTTTCGTTTTTCCTTTCCTTTTTCCTTTTCTTTTTCCTTCCCTTCTCCT
Organism: Galerucella pusilla; assembly: GCA_910591695.1. Taxonomy (NCBI): domain Eukaryota; kingdom Metazoa; phylum Arthropoda; class Insecta; order Coleoptera; family Chrysomelidae; genus Galerucella; species Galerucella pusilla. The sequence continues at coordinate 281,792 of CAJUYI010000086.1, forward strand.
TTCAAATTCTCTTAATATTGAGACATAATTATCCGTAGAAATAGTTTTTCAACCGTAACGTAACCAATAATAATTAAATCAACAAACTCATTGTATATTTATTATGACAATCACACCAACTGGACCGCAATCATTTTATTCGTATTAACTAATAGTCGAGCGGATAAAGCACAAAAAAGGCTCAAAGTTCGGAATTTTTTCCCTAAAGACGGATCGGAATGCGGTTTTTTGCATTCGCTTCGGAAAATTATTTGTAAAAAATGTACCTACTTTGCTCTCATTACAAATCGGGAATTGCATCGCTGCAGTCAAAAATGCATGCAAAAAATGCATCTTTTGGGAGGCCTTTTGGAGAATGTCAAAACTCTGTAAATAAGAGTCAGAGCTGGCTCAAATCGGGTACCCGGGGGTTTTCGAGGTCGCTGATCACGATTATGATGTTGAAATTGACCCCCCGGACACCTGGGGCTCAGGAACGCCGATGAACCTCGTCTCCGTGGGACTCTCCAAGAAATCACGAGGGGAACGAAAAAATATCCGCGCCCGGGGGTTATTCGGGCGGCTGAATTCAAATATGGCATCGGCGAACACCCCCCGGACACCTGGTGCCCCCGATCCTCGACCTGGACATCATCCCCGAGAACTTTCTTGACAATATCGACAAAAACAGCCCGGAAATTATTGGAGGCGTGCTTTTTGAGGCGCGAAATCACGATTTCACGTCGAAAACGACATTACCACCACCTGGTGCACCGCAACCTGCGCTTGAACATCGTCTCCGGGGGTTTTCCAAACAAAATCGAAAAAAGTGAACCGAAAATCGTTATAAGGGGTTTTTTTGGACCGCTTAATCAGAATTTTGCGCGGGAAACGACTCCCTGAACACCTGGGGCGCTGCACCCTGGCCTCGAACGACCCAAAAACCCCTTATAACGATTTTCGGTCCACCTTTTCGATTTTATTTGGAAAACCCTCGGAGACGATGTTCAAGCAAAGGTTCCGGTGCACCAGGTGGTGGAAGGGTCGTTTTCGACGTGAAATTGTGATTTTGCGTCTCAAAAAACACGCCTCCAATAATTTCCGGGCTGTTCTTGTCGATATTGTCAAGGAAGTTCTCGGGGATAACGTCCAGGTCGAGGTTCGGGTGCACCAGGTGTCCGGGGGGTTCGCCGATGACATATTTGAATTCAGCCGCCCGAAAAACCACCGGGCGCGGAGTTTTTTTCGTTCCCCTCGTGATTTCTTGGAGAGTCCCACGGAGACGAGGTTCATCGGCGTTCCTGATCCCCAGGTGTCCGGGGGGTCAATTTCAACATTATTATCGTGATCAGCGACCTCGAAAACCCCCGGGTACCCGATTTGAGCCATTTCTGACTCTTATTTACAGAGGCCTTCCAAACGATGCATTTTTGTCATGCATTTTTGACTGCAGCGATGCAATTCCCGATTTGTAATGGGAACAAAGTAGGTACATTTCTTACAAATAATTTTCCGATGCGAATGCAAAAAACCGCATTCCGATCCGTCTTTAGGGAAAAAATTCCGAACTTTTTTGCTTTATCCGCTCGACTATAAACAAGTAAAAATATAATAATTTTATTCACATGAACACCCTTTCATAAATGAATAATGACATTCATCGGAATGTTTATTATTATTTTATAACAAAAAAAGTGATTGTTTTGTTTTATAGATAATCCATTGCTTTTAACTAATTAACTAACGTATTGGAAAAACACTTTTTTTATCTATTTCTTAGCGAAACTGTTTTTCCAGTGTAGACGTTTTATAAAAGTTTCCTCTTTCAGATACATTTTTAACAAATACGGGAAGAATAATAAATAAATGGACACAAGAGACGCTAATACGTTAACGCTAAGGTAAAATACGCGAAGTACAACAACCAACTTCAATATTTATAAGTTGAAGTTATGATAAAACGATTTGTTAAATTATTAATGAATTTTTTTCGACGCATATTTTGCCGCAAACAAGTTACAAACACCAAATGCGATTCCGGGATTTCACAGGTTTTAAATGCATTAATCATTTACTTGTATCATTAAAAAAACATTTGTTGACTTTTATTTATTTAAAAACTAATTCTCACTTCACCTGTTGATACATTAAGTGGGGAAAAGTGGCGTTATAATTATTAGATGAACGGAAAACTCTCTAAAGGGTCAATTCTATAAGAAGCTTGCCGTTAAATTTGACGAAATTTCCGCTATTAGAAATGTTTTAATCTATACATAGTCAAGATTATGATTCAAATTTCAACATGTATGATATCCAATAAAGAGTATTCCGTTAATACCTTAAAGCTTATTATGCATAAAGACTATCAAAAATAGGTTAGCAGATGGTCTTATTTTTAACTGAGCGTTGAAATTCAACATTTGCTTACAGAATTGCTCCTTAACTCGCCAATAAAATTTTATTTTAAATCTACAAACAGACAAAGTTCAATATATCAAAATGCCTATAGTATAGAACCAAAAGAGATCAAATGAAAGCCGAACTTTAGCTGTCAAAAGAAGAAGAAGCAGCACGACTGTGGCAGTGGAAGCCATTCTTAATCTTCAGCTTCTTGCTGTACAACCAAGAGATCAAAAATCCTAAAGGCTGAGGTCTCTAAGCCTTTGGTTTGTGGTACCGAACCAATCCTATCAATAAAAATGCCTCCAAATATACTTCAGAATGCTCAGAGTAATATTTTGATAAAAAAAATTGGTCTTGGTCCAGCAGCATTGGTCTTGGTCTTGCGAAAAGACCTAGAAAAAGTAGCTTAATATTAATTGCCTTAATTGCCAAAGTACCACCGTCAAAACCTGGCAAAGAACGAAGTTTTGTCAGTGTGTGAGGTGCAAGAAGGATTCAATTTCATCGTATTTGGAGAATCCTGAACTAGACACAGTGCACTGCTTCAGGAGATCATCCACTACACTTCTTGCAGATACTGGAGCAGATATACTAGAGCTCAAACTGCACGGTGGATGGAAATTGTCGACAGTAGCGGATGAATACGTAGAACAATTATTTTCCAACAAACTCAATGTTACAAAAAATTTTCCAGCCTGAAGAAATTGGGAGTATACAGACCAAGTACTAGTACATTTTTTTGGTGTTTGCAAGAACGTAGAAAAAATATTGTACACAACTCGTGGAATAAACACTTACTTTTTGCAATTGTTGCATAAATAACTATTTTAGATCCCAGAAAAAGTATTTGATGCATCCACTCTCGACCTATTTATACAAAATGGAGCGATATAATTGAAGAAAAAAAGAACTGAGCATCTTGACGGTGGTAATATAAAGATATTGAAGGTACGAATATCCAGCTAGACACCTTGTCAAGTTGATCTGAAGACCTTACATAAAATTTCACTTATCTTGTCAGTTTACAAGTCAGTAAAGTTAAAATGTGTAATATGGGAATATAACTGGAACATAAAATGCGATAGAAATCTTTTCTTTTTACTAAAAACCTCCAAAATACTGAGTATTAATTTTGAATAGGAAAGATATGAGATTTTGTTTTTAAAAGATCATACATATCTGTCTCACATTCACATATTACGTTGGATAACACTTTCTACAGTAGACTTGTTTTGTTCGTAGTGGAAAAGGAGGTAGGAGAAGGGGAAAAATGATAAAGTGTTGGAAAAGGTTGGGAAATTGGGAAGGGGGAAAAAATTATGGAAATAGAGGTGGAAAAAGCAGTGCAAGTGGTGGGAAAAACTAAAAAAATGAGAGAATGTGAATACAAAACATTCCCATCCAAAAAATAAACCAAATAAATAACGGAATAAAGAAGATAAATAATAGTATAATATACACCAAGGTGGTGAAGACTATTATTATTGACCGAGCACCAAGATTATTTCGCGAGTGGCTTTGTCCCGAGCGGAATAAGATGCGAGGCTTATAAATGTCTTCAACACCATGGTGTATATAGGCAATGTGTATAATGCAGACATTCTATACAATACCTAGGAAATGTATAGAATGCTGGAGTCGTTCAGGCAATGTTTGAAATGATATTCAATAGTTCAACTATTTTACACTTTACCTATGAAATGTATAGAATACCTCGGCATTGTATAGAATGCCGGTTGAAGCATAGGTAAAATGTATGTAATCGATTTTTCATAATTGATTTCACATAAAAAAAAACAACCAGTTTTTGGTATAAGTACTTTGAATAAACTGTTGGTAACATAATTATAATTTGAAAGGAAATAAAATCTTAGGTAACATCTTTGATCGAACTAAAATAAAATTATATTAAAATTGCAATCTAGTAACCTTGTAGGTACCTACTTAATAACAAAAAGAAATATTTTCTTAAGTATCTTCACAAGTGCAGTAATCGACACAAAATCTATGCGCTACGATATCAAAGCAATGACATATTATTAAAAGTTTTATTATACCTACTAGAGTTCAACATCAACATTATTAAACTTTAATTTAACTCAAACATTACTCTGAATAAATAGAAATTAAGAACATAATTATAATTTGAAATGAAATAAAATCTTAGGTAACATCATGCAAATTGTCTCACCAAACTCTTCCTTCAAGACATATTTTTTTAAGATACAAAGTTTTCAATTTCAATAGTAAAACATCTTCTTGTAAGTAGCCAAGTATATTAAAAGCAGTTACTTATTCTTACAAGAGGAACTATTGTGACACTTTGAAGTATACAGCAATTTATTCTTAAAGCATGAACACTTTTTGATTTCACAGTTTACTTTGCAAGTACACACCTAACGAGCTGCAACTTGTTTACGGGGTAGTCCGGCACCCCGCGCATGCGACTCCTTCCCGTGGTCGTTCGTTATACACATTGCCTGATGCGCTTCTGACATTTTATACAATACCTAGGCAATGTATGAAATGAATCGTATTATACACATTTCCTGAACGTTTTTGGCAATGTATATAATGCCTAGGCATTCTGTACAATGCCGGATTATACAGATTGCCTATAACATATACAATGTTTTCCACTACTAGCCAAATTTAAGACAACAATTTAAAATAATTCACAAACGCACCACGAGAAGCGTTTACTCCGTCGTCTGACTGACAAGTACACTGTCAGTTTTCGATATATCATGAACGTACTCGTTATGACATCAGTCATTTTTGGTTGAGCGCGAATTTCAAACTAATTGCATTTTTATTCAAATAACTTTATCTTGATAGGTAATTTCAAGCAGCAAATATATTATGTTAGACAATCTCCTGGGTGTAGAAAATTATGTTGCACAAGTTTTTGTTTAACTACCAACCCTGAATTCTCAAAATATTTAAATTTGTCCATTATTGGCCCAGGTTTATAAAAAAAAATTATTATCCACTAATAGAGAAAGTCCTAGCCCAGACAACGTGTTATATCGGGGCTAGTACTAGAGTGCCATCAAGATTTCGCTAACGCCTCGGCAGATAACAATATTATCCTGAGGTGAGTTAAAGAGCACGACAGGAGTATAGGTAATCGCATTGCCGATTCTTTTGCCAGGGAAGCGGCTGGACTGAAAATGTTAGGACCCAGTAACACCTACGGCCTAACGACTTCGACAATTGCGGAATTAGCCAACCGTTACACCCATGCTCAATCCCTTGAGAGATGTTGAGAGATGGGATAGAATCAAGAGATGCAGTCTTGCTAGGATCACCTTGGGCGACCATGGGAAGCTGGCGCCGAAGAAATATTTGGCGATGACCAGGAAAAACTTAAGTTTAACAGTAGAATTTCTGACTGGCCACTGTCAACTAAGGAAGCACCTCCATACTATGGGGCTAGTGGACACACCTCCATGCAGGATGTGTGAACAGGAAGATGAAACTGTCAGGCATGTCTTATGCGAGTGTCCGGAGTTATCGTCGATCAGAGAGTGCGTATTCGATGAGTCTTGGCCTACACCTGCCGATATAAAGGAGATGTCTCCTAGTGACCTGTCCTAGGAAGGACAGGACGGACTAGGAGGACAACTTATCGGGAGGATGTACAATGGGTCACATGTGGCCTAAGTGCTGTGAGTCTACACTCACCCTCCCTACTATTCAGATACAGATAGAGAAAGTAAACTTTTCAGTTGGCTAGAAGAAGCAAAATTGTCAACTTTACAGCTAGTAGTGGATAAACATATTTTTGACCTGCATATCTACTAACCCTCGTTATTTTATCGACTGATTCCAAACGACTAACTAAACAAATACCCAAAAAAAAAACAAATGAATAAGTAACAGTAATAAATACAAGTGATAATCGCCCTTAATTGTATTGCTACTCACTGAGAGAGAAAGAGAGAGAGTGTGCTTTGACTGCTGCAGGGGTGAAAACAAAAGATTTATCACAAGTGCCTCCGACTCATTTGTACTTTGTACTTTTAGGTTATAGACCCTCATTTGTCTTTCCGAGTTAATTTAGATGCTGCGATTATGGGTCGTTTTAACGGGATTATGTAATTTTACTAAGCTACAGAATTGGCTTTAATTAATAAATCTATTTGATTGGTTAACATTTATGCGTACAATAAAGAAAAATTGAAGGATTATTTGAAGTAAAAAGACCTTCCAAATTGCTGTAAAATGATTTCTTTCACCAAATATCTAATTATAAAGTTATCACTTTTATGTCGCGCTCTATTATTACTTATTACCAAGGAAATATTTTATTCACAATATCTCTTAGCGCCGTAACATAACCTTAATTCTAACGATCACACTTCTTATTTCAAAGCATTACCCTCAAATAATGTGAAGCTTAAAATTCAGAATTTCCACCGTAAGTACAAACTGAAAAGAGAAGAAGGGACGAGGGCCAGGAAAATATAAAAACACGCGCCCGGAGAGAGTAAAGAGTGAGCGAGACAGAGCAATTTAGTGGAATGAGGTAGAGGGAGCTAGTTCTTACAACTCATTTATTATTCATTTTGGCCCCACTTGTTAGAGAGGCGCGTGCTTTCCCTTTCTACGTTTCCTATCCTTGTTTCCTGTGTAATGACGAAGGTAAGATAGAAATCGGAAATCCTACTGACAAGGCCACTTCCGGTACGTTAAGTGGTGAGGCATAATTAAAAATATATTTGAATTAGATAAAATTTTATGCAACAGATTTTAAATTTGATATATCACATGGAAGTAACCTAGAGCCTGTCCTATACTTTTTGTATAGGTACTAATCATACAGAACAATGCAGTGGTATATATTTGAAAAAATATACCAAAATTTTATGACAGTTTCCACCGATTTTCAATGAAAAGTCGTTATACTAAACTGGTAATAAAACGGATAGGGTCGAGATATTTCCTTTTCCTATATCGTTCTCAACTTCAATAATACTTATCTCTTCAATAAAAGCTCCCTTTTAACGATTCTTAGCAGAAATTCTTCTTAAGCCGCCCTAATCGTTATATAATGTTATAGGCTCTTAAATATTATCAACTAATTCTTATATAATGATGCCAATGAAAAATATATCGATTAATTTAGAGAATTAATTGTTACTTTACAATCTACATATTCCAATAAAACTAAAGATTAAAAAGGGAATAATTAAATTGATAAATAATTTATGAGGTAATTAAATTTTTTATTTAATAGAATCTGGGTGTTGATTATTTATGTTTTTTTAGCAGTAATAAACTATTTTGTATATAATTATTGAAAAAATACTGTTATTTTACTTGGTCAGTAAAATGGCGCCCAACGGAGGGCATGGACGTGGCTCTTGACTCCACTACTATTGGTGGTACTTTTTAAGGAAACTTGAAACATAATAAAGCAATAAGAATGAATGGGATCCCTACACCTTCACCATATTTGGAAAGGATGATAAACAGAAGGCTTTGGGATAAAAGTGTTTGGACCAGGAAAGAAAAACTCTGGATGCTTGGGATAAAAACTCTGGATGCTTGGAAACATGTTTCACCAAAAAGTAGACTTATAATACCCAAAAACGGATAACATGTATTAAAATAATTACTATTATTTTCGAACTATTCTATAGAGTTAAAATGATCTTGAATAATAAAGAATAACACTTTTATTCGATTCCAAAATTGCCAAAGTATATAATAATGTTTTCATAACATGCATTATTTAACAAAAGTGTACCGCCTACTGTTTCAAACTATTAGAATTATTAAAATATTTTAGTGGACTCACATTATGTCTTGGAGACCACGAATTGCACATAATTGACGCATCCTCTAATATTCGACTCTGAAAAAAGATAAAAACAAACATGTAGCTTCAAATTCCTCGTATTTAAACCTAATAAAAATATATAAATATCAAGCTATAATAACTGTTCGATTATTGGCTGTTTTAAGACTCAATACCGAGAAGTATATAGTGGACTGTATAATACAAAGGGTGGGTTAAAACAACTACTACTTTAATAAAATATCCATATTATCGCACTCGATCTTTAATGAACTAACACTTGTGAAGATCTGAACAAAAAACTTGACATGAGAAATGTTATAATACAATTTCATGCCGCTGCACTGATATCGCTTCGCGCTTATTATTGCTGCATTCACATGCGTACAAATGAAATCAACTATTCATGAAGCCGCACTGCACTGTACAGAAAAAATACATAAATTGGTTACATTTACCAATACCGGCTTTTTGTTAACTAGAAAGACACGGCAATGTCGAAGAGAGTTGGGTAGAGATTGTAGTGGATCGTGATACTAGTCACAGAAATCCATTACTTGAGAAGGTCCCGATTAGTTCAAAATCACATAAATTACAATAGTTTCAGAGGCTTATTTTATATACATTACGAGAGAAAACTTACGCGGAACATGAGTGCTCTGGGCGATACACAGAAAGCTACTGGCGAAGAGATCGATTCTTTCGATCTTCCGATCTCCCACCGGGAGTGGGAAATTGGCGCTAAGTTTTAGGAAAGAGAAGGAGCGATACGTTTTTTAGTATGCGGGAAGAGATAGCTGAGAGAAAAATGCATATTTGAGCTAATCGATTGTCTTTAGGGTAAAGAAGCTTGAAATTCGTTAGAACTGGGCAAGTCTAAGTTACAATTCGTTGTATGTTTCTAGGGGAGTACGCTGAATTAAAGTGAGATGAGATAGTGTTTTGTTTTCAGTGGAAAGTTTTCATAGTCAATACGTAAACAAAGCTGTTTTCTTATGAGTTTGCTACTGGGCAGGGAGAACTTTGAATATTAGGTATACAGAGTCGGTTTAAGGAGCTAAAGGGAAATATTTAAATTAATTCGAGTGTGGCTTAAACACTTCAGTTTAAAAGGCAGTTTATGGTTTTTAAACAATAACTTTAAACCGATTTAGTCGTCCACACGATATTTTTTATTTCCTTTTCCGTCAAAATATGGCGTTTACCTTATGTACTACATACACACTAATGTGAGCTTGACGTCACGTTCGACAATAGAGATCCACTCCTCCCCCAAATGAAAAGCACCAAAGCTTTTCGTAGCTTTTATTAAATATTAAAATTCAAACGAAACTAAACAGTTATGCAAAGTTAAGTTAATTCCATATTGGACTGTGTCACATTCTATTCAATTCTCATTGTTTACTGGTGAACAACGAATTATAGTTAGACTTTAATTATTAATTAAATTGATAAGTTTTTCAAACGATCTCGAGTGCCATCGTTTTGTAGTGTTGGTAAGTGTAGAATGCGGGGAGCAAGAGATAGGCATTTGCACACCGGCGTACTGAACGTCCTGGACGTTTGGAACGTTTCGTACGTCCAGCTACGAACCAAACGTCCACTTATTCGCTCATGAGGATCAGTCAGTGCAAAGATGTATTTTCCGCCAGTTCCTTGGTGTGAGACCGGGCTTTCTGTTCCGTGGATGAACGAGTCGAGTGTAGTGATAGTGATGACGACTTATTATAATATTCGTTAACAGAAAGAAGTAAATGGATACATCCCATAAATAAAAAACGGAAGAGGTTTGGAGAATACCATCACTTGGTGCATGATCTGGAGCTGGATGAAGATAGGCTTTGGACGGGCTGGACGTTTGTAGAAAATCTCTCGCCGAGCAATCCTCCGAAAACCGTCGCGGACGTCAAGGACGCTCGCAACGTTCTGGACGCGTGGTGTGAACCGTCTCATTTGATAGCATGGACAGCGATTTATTTTGACAAAAACGTACTAAACGTCCGGGACGTTCAGTACGCCGGTGTGCAAAGGCCTTTATCTCGATTTCTTATCTAAACAACCCAACCATCCAAAAACACCAAACATTTAATACAAAATGAACAAATCATTTATAGTAATAAACCCATCAATCTCGTAACATATATATGTTGTTCCCTTAATTTAATAATTCCTTCCTACTTCACATGACACGTATCACGTGCGTGTAATTTTGAGTCGCATTTAAGTACTCGAGGATGGAGGGTTTTAACCACCCCGTAAAAGCGACGCGCCACCGGACCCTCAGACACGGCATGACGCGTGCGGCAAATTGGAATCTTGATAATTATTTTATAGATGCAGCGGTTTGTTTTGCGGTTAGGACGAGTATCTATCAATTTTACTTATCGGTAAAGTTTTCGTTTATGGGAAATCGTTTTCTTTTCTACTTTCATCTGTTACTGGGTTGTTTCTCATGAACTGTAATAGTTAGGCTCTTAAAATTTTTACAGATGATGTGTTTCTGTAGCAAATACTGAAAAACAGAATAGAATGAATATTTAAGGGATTTTTTATAACAACATCCTGAAGATATCTATCAGGAAATATCTAAAGCAGTATACGGCAACAGGTAGACGCTTGAAATATTCACAGAATTATAGATAATGTCCACATACTATTTATTCATCATAGTTTTTTTGGACCCACAGACTATAATCAGTGGTGTCACTTTAAAAGCTTGGGAGAAACCCCAAGTAACCACACCATAAGAAAGTGCGCCTAGTTCAATATTGATAAAGGATACAGAAGACAAAGGATTATCATAATGTCGGATAGTCAAGCAGCCATTAAAGCACTGAGCTCTTGTGTAATCAGTTCCAAAATGGTGTGGAAATGCCTAGACAAACTCAATGAATTAGGCGAGAACAATATTGTCACCTTACTATGGATTTCAGGACACATTGGAATAGAAGAAAATGAAATAGCAGATGAACTAACAAAGAGGGGAACTGAAATACCTTTCTGGGGGCCTGATCCCTTTTGTGGAATCAACCCCAATGTAATATTGGAAGAAATAGGTAAAGCCGAGAAAAAGAGAAGATCTGACCATTGGAAAGATCTAGTAGGGCTTATACAATCAAATATTGGAGGAAGAAGAATGCAGATTTTGTGGAATGGAAGAAGAAACCTCCATCCACATACTTTCCAACTGCACAGCACTTCAGAATCATAGAGCACAGCACCTAGGAGATTACAGGATAGAAGAGGAACGTGCCTAAGTTGAAGCCTGCAGACATCCTAAAATTCCTCCGGGAAATAGGACTAAAGGAACTACTAGTTTCTGAGACTCCTCAAAAACTGAGTAGAAGGGGGGGAGCATAATAGATCTTTTAGGTCTCAGTGAATGTCACCCCAAAAAACACACATACTTACATACTGGCCAGCCGGGCGCTAAACAATTGTCACTAGCACTCCAGGAACATGACTTTATCCCTTCTTATCTCACGCTTGTTGTATGAGAGCCCTCCTTAAATATTTCAACTGTCTAACTATCACGGTTCATGAGATACAGGCTGGGACAGAACCCTATTGTTAGGGAACCCTAGAAAGTCAATATTTTCATAATAAACTGAATCATTGAGAAGAAAATAACGACTTGAATGCGCTATATCGAGTCTAATGAATCTTTTATGACATAGTATACATCAGTGCTACGAGGATTTAAGTAGCTACCCTTTTAGAAAATAAACTTGTTCCCAAACAAATGGAGAGACTTAATACTGCATAATTTCACTGAAGAGAACAGCATTTAGCGGATGAATTATTATCATAGAAAAGGGAGAGGATTAAACAGCATAATTTATTCGCTATGTTATATTATTTCGTGTCAAGCTTTTTTGATAAGTGATAATTCTCGACAAATACAAAATTTTTACTTGAATTGTTTTTAAATTTATTAGAAGCTGTCCGTTTCTTATGAATTATTCAGCTAGTGTGAACGGATAGAAAAACAACTTGTTGAACGAGTGTTAAGTGAAACTGGAAGAGTGGTAAAGTCTAGTTAATTAAATATGACCGAACAGGTTCGTACTATGCTTTGGAATTAATAGTGGGGTGAATATTATTACAATTGATAACAAAAACTTTCCTGTCAAAGATGCTAATTTAATCTAATATTTATCATTCAGCCACTATTTATTATTATTTATTGTTATTAGTTGTATTAAAGCACTTTTGTTAGTATAGATCTCAACGTAAGTATTGTTGTATGTAAAACTAGTTTGAATATTGTGGAATTTAATTTTGATTTCCCAAAATAAATGTATCTTTGTCAGAACAGCATCAACTTCAAATCGAATTTTTGCATAAAGGTAACTTCTTACATATAATATTCTCTAGTGTCTGTAATTGTGTTTCGCATGGACACCCTGTTTAGCACTAAATATAGAATAGTTTAACGGAACACTTAAAACATCCTTAAATGTCATCACACTGTTTGTTTTGACTACTCTGAATAATCAACTTAAGTCACCTCAATATCAGTATGAACAGACTTTACTATATCGCGTCTGGAAGCATTGCTGTTCGTCCAAAGCCATACTCCGACTACTGGGATTTATCTGCGAATTCAAACCAGTTAAAGCTCTGAGTAAAGTGCTTCTCATGTTGATTGAACGATATCTAAGTGTTAGACACACGTGCAGGGTAATCTAAATTGATAAAATTCCATTTTCCACTGGTCTGCATTACGTGCATTTTTCCAATTTTTTAGTTCAAATGTAAGAAAGAATTGATAAAGTAACTATAAGTCTTATCGTGTGGGTTCAAAGGTCACTAACCATATATATTAAATCAGAAGACACAGAGGTTACCAAAATGTGAGATTACAAATTTACCCGTAGAAAATAATAATGGTTGATGTTTCCTGCACACTGGTTGACGAATTTTTGGAACTTTAGTTCTTTACGCCAGGTTATGTTTGAACTTTGAATTGTCAAAGTGACATAACTGACATTTAAATAAAAATTTCGCTGGTGAAAGACTTTTTAGAATCGCTGAAAACTAAATACATATCCTTTGTTCTCCCGTCGAAATTGCATAAGTCTGTCTTTATTCATCTTACGGATTTTATTTGGAAGTTATGATTTAACGCAATAAAAGAAAACAAAATCGGTGAGTATGTCTTTGTTGAATCGTATGACGCGCATGATAAGACTGCAAATTGAGGCAGACGTGACCATAGACAATGCTTCCCGAGGTGCATATTATATTTTTTCTCCGATCTTTACAAAATATTAGGTACTAATTTTCCAATGAGAAAACGAGCGCAAGTATTTGACAGCAGCAAATGACATGATTAGTACGTAAAATGTTATTTTTCGTAGGACTGGAATGTTTTTCAATGTTTTTATTCCCAGTGTTCATGTCTGGTAAGTTTTGTGGCCATATTCAAAAGAATCTTCAGTTGATAAATAATCCTACATCTCATATTTTTTTTATTAATCCTTCCCCTACCTCATCCTGATTCATCTTTATTCCCGATTATGTACAAAAACTACAGAAAAAAAAACCTAATTACTATATACGTATAAAGGAAAGTCTCCAAAAAAACACACCGTCAACATTCAACAGCATTTAAATTCGCCTGTTTACCAAAAAAATCCTTCAATCTGTATAAACATCCACATTGTGCATTGAGAGTCGGGACTCTTTAGCGGTGGGGGTAAAATGGCGGCCGTGGTGGGGGAAAGGAAATGACGTAGCGATCGATAATATGCGCCAGTCTATTGGTCGTTCGTCCCGTTTGGGCGGAGCTAGCACTTATATCACTGTTTTAGAGCTCTCTGAGATTTTCGTTCTGTGTGTGTCTTTGAGTATTAAATTTTATAAAAGGGATATCAAGTTGATTACTCATAATGTACTTGATGCGATAATATATCGATGTTTGGTTAACTACAGTTTTAATTTGTGGATTCCATGATTACACTGTTAAAAAACAATAGATTGGTTGTCTTCAAAGTATTGCACAAAGAACAAAGTTGGCACATTTTCAACAAATGTCAGATGTCAAAATTTTCTGTCATGTTTATTTGACTTAACGCCAAAGTTTCAGTTCGCATGTCAGTATTAGAGAGGTACAGAATGTTCATAAATAAATTATATGAAGAGATCTAGCTCCATTTTAAGATGACGCTGTCAGTTTTTTGAGAATGTCTCACTTAAAAGCAGCTTTTGAACTCATATTTCATAAACCAGTCATAAAATTTAGTTTATTTGCCCTACCGGAATACCAAAATAGAGCGGAAACTATTATTTGCATCCCAGGGGAGCAAAACTTTTTACGCGACGATTTTTGAAGTTTTTCACCATCTGCCACTTAAATACTTTGACATTCCTCGTAAATATCAGTGTAGATCAAAGTTTTTGTTATATTCTTCTATTTTTTTTTGTTTATATGGTGAACGAAAAACATTTGTGTGTCAGACATGCAAGAAACGCTTTTGCAGCAATTTTCGTTGATTTCAGAAGAGCCTTCGACTCGGTGGATTTGTGGAAGAAATTATTTCAACTAGGAATATCAACAAAAATTCTCTGTGTAGAAAAATGCTTTACCTGCATGCAACTGTGCAAATAAAGGGTTCTGATGGCCCAACTAAATCGTTTGAAGTGACTACAGGCGTTTTACAAGGAGAACCTTTAAGCCATTTATTGTTTGCACTGTTAATAGCTGATTTTGAAACCTTTTTTTACGACAAAGGCGCGCAAGGTATAAATATTGATGACCAAAATGATCTATTGTCACTAATGTACGCTGACGACCTTGTCATTTTGGCACACTCTGAGATTGATGTTGTGAAAAAGTTGAAAATTTTGGAAAAATATACCAGTTCTAATAAATTAACTGTCAATTTACAAAAGACAAAAATTATGCAATTTTCTAGAGGAGGTTTCCGGAAACCTAACTTTGATTTTTATTTCAGCAACCAATTGATTCCTACAACCAATAAATATTCATATTTAGGTGTAGTCTTCACTTCATCAGGTCTATTTCATGAAATGGCCCAATCAAGTGTCAACAAAGGTAAGCAGGCAATAGGTTCTCTTTTACCTATAATGGCTAAAACAAAAATTGATACTTGGCAACCTAGAATCAAATTGTTGGAGTCACTCGCCCTCAGTGTCATGTTAAATTCTATTTCTGTTTGGGGAGTGAGGTATTTGGATATTTTAGAAAGAGTTCAGCTATATTTCCTGAAAAGAGTTCTTTTAGTTCCTATCAATACTCCAGATGCAAAATCCGTTTAGAGACTGGAAGAGTCAAGTTTGCATTTAATATTTTTAAAATGTCTCTCAACTGGATACACAAAATACTAACAATGGATAATCATCGCTATCCTAAGCTCTGTTTTAAACAACAACTGCGTTTGGTCAACTCTACAGATATGAAGTATAACTGGATAGTTCAGTTGAAAAAGTGTTTTGTTGATATTGACTGTGACCATATATGGAACAATTTGAATCATCCTTCTTTTATATCGCAGAGGAAAGATTTGTTGTCCAAATATTATACATATTTACATGTATCAGATGTCAGTGTTGCGTCTCGATATTCTTTCATGTATTTGTATTCTCCTTTCCCTACCACATGTGAACCAAGCACGTACCTGGCTTTAAAATTACCCATCCAGGTTACCCGCACTCTTGCTCAATTGCGTATGTCTAACCATTTTAAAATTAAATTTACATTAAATGGTATTGGATACATTATTGACCCTGAATTGGATTGTACTGTTTGTAATATTCATGAAAAGGAAACTATTTTCCACTTACTGTTTGATTGTCCGATTTATACAACAATGAAACGGAATATCCCTTGCCTTGAAAATGTGAACTCACTGCTTCATGCCTTAAATAAAATCACAATTTTTGAGGCTAGGAAACTTGCGGAATACATTTGGAATATATTGAAATTACGCCAATTTGTCTTAAATGAATAATGTTATGTGTGTAGTTGTTAAGATTCGCTTAACCTTTCCCATTTTAAAAATACTTTTTTTTTATATATATAGAATTATATTGTACCTTGCTGTAACATTGTTTCAGAAGCAATAAAATCATTATTATTATATAGTCTCGGGCTGCTAAAGCTTTTTTTCTGCCCTTGTCACAAAATATACTATTATGCAATAATCTACAATTCTTCAACTGCTATGAAAAGTGAAGTATTTCTCATAGCTCACTTAATTTCAAAACCAAAAGCTCATGCTGCGAGAAATATTAATTCTCACGCCACATACATTTAAAATAATATGGAGAATCAAATAAAATTGACAAAAAGTTAGCATGATACTGTCATCTTTAAATACCTACTTGTCTCAAAACTGGCAGTTTATATGAGAAGTTTTCAAATTCGAAAATGTAATTTCAAATAACAGAGAATTTAATGAAAAGTAATGACGTTCCGGGTTTGACCATACAAAATTGTACAAATTTAGCCATCAACTCTAAATTTGAATGAAATTATTCAACAGTTTAGAGATGGGATACTTTAGGGTTATTTTTGTTTTACTAACCATAGTTACTTCACTTGTATTTTTTAAATTTGTGCAGTTGTAGAAAAAGTATAGTGTGCAACATGTGGGAAAGTATTTTTCTCACTCACTTTTCTCACTCGTGGGAAAAGTTGAACTTTTCCCACTCGTTGCACAATATACTATTCTATAAGTGGGTTGAATTATTTAAAAAATTTGCTCACACCCCTGTAGATTCATTTTGTGTCCATTAAACCCCCCCTTCATTGGATGCACATACTGCAATACCATTTCGACATGAATAAGTTAATACATCCCGACAAAAAATTGACTACATAAACCGCTATATGCTTTACAAAAAAAAATTCGCAATTCATCAAAAACGTCAAACACATAAAACACGATTGGAACAATACCCCGTTGACGAGCCTCAATATCTCATCAAAATATTAATACCGATAGAGCTAACATTGTACACTTCTCATTAATAATGAACTCGTAACTCGTACGTTTTGTCAACAAAAATCAGCGTATTTCAAGCAGACTGTTAAGGGCATTGAGACCGCGACGAAACTACGCTACTATTTTATTGACAATTTTATAAAAGTGCTTTAAATAATTAATTTTAAATATATTTTGCGGTATTTGGTATGTTCTTAGCTTCAAAGAAATAGAAATACGAGGGGAGCTATAAAAACTGTTCGCTTATTAAATAATTGTGAATAAAATATAATTTTTCTACATTCACATTGAAAAATAGGCTTTTTCGCTTGCCATTAACAACGAAAAGTTGACGTTTCTTGAGGAGAGTTATTTTACGCTCGCCGAGCATAAAAAATGGCAAAACACTCATTGTCCATAACAACCGATACTACATACACAATTGTATTGACAGTGACAGATATAAAAGTTTAAAACATATTTGAATTGACATATTTAAACTGACAGATATTGAAAGTTTTGATGAATTCCACTTTATATTTGATTTTAATAGTTACAATTAAGTGATTGCAGAAAAAATGTTGTATATATTATGAGCAAAAACGTGACATTATTGCTTTCGAGTAATTACTGCGCGACGCGAAGCAATGATGTATCACTTTTCGCTCTTAATATACAGGGTGTCCAAAATAAGAGTGACTGATTTTAAACATAAATGCCCAGCTTATTAATTGCTCCAAAGAGATGGGGTTTTCCCTAGTTTCACTAGTTTATCAGAGATTTTTTTAGGCTTGGCTGGCATCTCATCTCATCAACACAGGGTGCTTTACTAATATTGGTCAACTTCAAAGGGAGAAATATGTATTATTTGAAATGAAACATCCCATAATTTTTGATCTCATTCGAAAGAGCAATCATTCTCCTTTCCAAAAATGTATAGTTTTCTATCTTTTGTTTCATTAACAACAAAGATAGGTATTCGAAGTTTCACGTAGTAGTACATTTTTAATTAGTAGTTTCATATGAACGTATTTTGATGCCTAAAATCATGCTGTGACCGTTTGACGCATAACAACAAAATCAGCAATTTTGACCATAGTAATTTTGTTGAGTCATATAAGTCGGTTTCGGAATGATCTATACAGTGAGTAAAAAAGCTCAAACTGTAATAATTTATTCAGAAACGAAATCAAAAATCAAACAAGGAGGATATCCAGAAAAAAATTTATGAAAAATCCGCCGTCAGTAAATATAAAAAAAAAATGGTATGTGCAATTTATCGAAACTGGTTACATTGCACACTTAAAAAAACCAAGAAATAATGATGGTCTTTTAAACAAGTTGATGTCAATTAATGAAGTGCCACATGATAACGATCATAAAATTTCAATTGGAAAAATTGCTGGAATTTTAGAGCTTAGCAAGGGTGACGTTCAAAGATTTTAAGATTAACTCCATACAAAATTCAGACTTATCAAAAATTGTACGAGTCAGATTAGGAAAACGAGTAATGTTATGTGAGACTTTACTTGACTTATTAAGAAACGAACCCAATTCATTATGAATTATGTCTGATGAAGCAATGTTTCACATTAATGGCATGTGTAACAAACGTAATTGTAGAATAGGGGGTTCTCAAAAACCAATTTCTTTTAATGAATTTGTTGTTATGCGTCAAACGGTCACAGCATGAGTTGATTTTATGCATCAAAATACGTTCATATGAAACTACTAATTAAAAATGTACTACTACTTGAAACCTCGAATATCTTTGTTGTTAATGAAACAAAAGATAGAAAACTATACATTTTTGGAAAGGAGAATTATTGCTCTTTCGAATAAGATCAAAAATTATAGGGTGTTATTAAAAACATACATATTTTCCCCTTTGAATTTGACCAACATTAGTAAAACACCCTGTGTTGATGAGATGAAATGCCAGCCAAGCGTAAAAAAATCTCTTTGATAAACTAGTGAAACTAGTGAAGACCCCATCTCTTTGGAGCAATTAATAAGCTGGGCATTTATGTTTAAATCAGTCACTCTTATTTGGGAAATAAATATTTTGGTAAATATTCACTCAACATTATCATGACATGTGTGAAAGAACAATGAGTGGTAGGATTCTAGGTAGTAGGGCAGAAAAAGGTAGAGCCCCTCCCCAGAAAACCTAGTCACATTCTTCCCCCTCAAAACGAGTCACAACCCTAACAAACCTAGACACAATCCCCCAAAAACCGATTAACAGCCCCCCTCAAAATAATAATTGTGAATAAAATACAATTTTTGGTGAATAATTAAAATCGCCACTTTTCTGAAAAAGAATTCAAAATTTTTATGACATGTTTGAATGAACAGTAGTAGGACTCAAGGTAGAAGAGCAGAAGAAGGTAGAGCCCCTCCCCCAAAAAATCTAGTCACAAACCCACAAAAAACCTAGTCACAACCCCCCAAAAAACCGAGTCATAACCTCTCCAAAAACCGAGTCACAACCCCCCCAAAAAACCGAGTAACAACCCCCCCTCAAAATAATAATTGTGAATAAATTACAATTTTTGGTGAATATTTAGATACAATCGCGGCTTTTCTGAAAAATAGTTCAGAATTTTTATGACATGTGTGAATGAACAATGGTAGGACTCGAGATAGAAGAGCAGAAGGAGGTAGAGCCCCTCCCCCAAAAAACCTAGTCACAACCCCCCAAAAAACCGTGTCTCAACCCCCTCCCTCAAAATAATAATTGTTAGTAAAATATTTACCCAATTTTTTGTATTTTTCGCTTATATTTTGTCAGCGAAATTATCTATCCAGTTTTCGGTTCGAACTTCTCTATTTTTATTTTACGCTAGCTTCTGTCTGTACATTTTGATGAAGAAACCCTTGTCTTTACAACCTGTCTACGGTTGCACGCACACTAATGAAATATCCAGTAATTAACTTTAATACAATAATGGCCATATGTTAATAACAGAGCGGTATGATACGAGACATCAAGCGTGCAATGATACCACAAAATACCGTCGACTACTTGACATTATCTCTTAGTGAACAGATAAATTAAATCTGTTTGAGAGGATCAGGATCAGTTTATGTGTAGCATCGACGTTTTCCTGGGTGGATCTGATACGTCCACATGTAAATTCTCCATACCAACGAGAAAAATTGTCTATACTTTGGCAAGTTTATCTGAAGCCGTGAAAGAAATGCAGTCGAAAACTTTCGATATTGCCACGTTTAACTATGAATAAGCTAAAGCCCTAAGTATATAGTGATAATAATTAGAAAAGGGACTTTTTATTATTAACAATATTAACAATATGATCAAACGTGGATTCTTTAATGTGCTTGTTTCCTTTGATTTTGTCTATTAACATTATTATTTTTTATTTATGAAAATTAAAAGACGAACACTTTTTCAAATTTGTTATAGGCTTCTTCAAGCTCTGGCAGCTTTGTGCGAAAACCATAATTAACACATTAACATTATCCAGTGGCGTTGGTATTGTCAGTTTTACTTGGTAAAATAGGTACTGTACGTCATTTGTACGTTTATGACAAATATGCGCCATGTTTCCTCGCCTCTTACCGATGCCACGTAGCTTCAGATAAGCTTGCCAAACTATATTTATGTGATGCTTCATTGCCGATGACAGAATCCAGCTCAACAAAGCAATCTTGTTGTGATTTTACGGAATTCGCTGACTTACATCCACCCTTTATACCTTACTTAGTTAAAAATTATCAAACTTTTTCTCTATTATTGTTGATAAAAATTTATTGAACAATATAATGTTGCTTAAACGACAATATCAAAACATCATTTTAGACAAAACTCGTCCTAAATTCGTTTTTCATCGATTATCAATTACTCATGTTCTCTTTCATGGGCAAAAGGGTTTCGACTGCCAGTCCTTAAGTACCCATCGGACTTTCGGTTCATGGACATGTCATATCGATGCATTGACGTAGACAAAAAAATGATAACAAGGTTCTCCAAAAAAATGTTGCAGATATGTATGTATATTGGAGTGACATTCACTGAGAACTAAAAGATCTAATGTTCCCCCTTGCTTCTACTCAGAGACTAGTAGTCCTTTTTCCCGGAGGAATATTAGGCTTTAACTAATTTTTTTCATTTAAATAGAATATAGAGAAAAAATATTTATGCAATTTGCTTCAACAACGAGTTTATTAGCAGATATGCGAAATTTTGTACAATAATTTCAATTTACATAATATGTGTTGTTCACAGAATATGAATGACATAATATTTTGAAGGAACTTAATTGAGTTTATGACATTATAGGAGTCTCCAGCTATATATAAGGTTATCGCTGAAATTACATACTTTGCGCTCGTAATATTATTTTTTCTACACCCACATGTATATTTTCCATTTTCTGCACAGTTTGCAGAATGGAAATGTACGCCATATCGGTTAACTGAACGGATATGATTTCATATACATCCTAGAACGTATATGAAATCCTTCAAGCACCATTCGCGTTCAGTACTCGTCACTCATCTTTTTTCAATTTAAAAGAAACGTCAAAATAACTTGTCAAAAAAAGTCTCTCCTAGAAGCACTGGATCAAGAATATTCATTTACAAAAATAAACTTTGGCAGCTTGGTCGGCTGCTTCATTGCCTGTAATTTGGGTGTGAGAAGGGACCCACTTTAACTTAGGTAAATGTCCCTCTTCTATCCAGTGTTGTGCTCTGGGATCCAAAATGGCTGTCCTAATCGCAAGTATGTGGATGGTGGTTTTTTCTTCCATGCCACAAAATCTTCATTCTTTTTCCTCCACTATTTTGAGCTTTTTCAGGTGCCCATTCAGGTGACAATGTCCCGTTAGGATCCCGCAGTTTTACTTTGACTTATGATCTCAACAGGTTGTAGTCACCCAGAAGAGTCTTTGATTGTATAAGCCATACTAGATCTTTCCAATGGACAGATCTTCTCTGTTTCTCGGCTCTACCTATTTCTTCCAATATTACATTGGGGCTGATTCCGCAAAAGGGTTCAGGCCCCTTTTTTGCTAGTTCATCTGCTATTTCAATTCCTTCTATTCCAGTGTGTCCTGGAATCCATAGTAAGGTAACTATATTGTTCTCGCCTAGTTCATGGAGTTTGTCTAGGCATTCCTACACCATTTTGGAACTGATTACACAAGAGCTCAGTGCTTTAATGGCTGCTTGACTATCCGACATTATGATAATCCTGTGTCTTCTGTATCCTTTATCAATATTGAACTGGGCGCTCTTTCTTATGGCGTGGATTTCCGCTTGAAAGATACTTGGGGTTTTTCCCAAGCTTTCGGAGTGTTTGGTTCTTGGCCCGAACACTCCTATCCCAGCTCTATCTATCGCTTTTGAGCCGTCTGTTTAAAGCATTCTTCCCAAGTCTGGTTATGGTATTTGGATCATATTTCTTCTTGCTGCTTAATTCCCAAAAGAGTGTTTCAGCCTCCTCTTTGCTAGTTCATCTGTTATTTCATTTTCTTCCATTCCAGTATACCCTGGAATCTACAGTAAGGTGTTCTCGCCTAGTTCAATGAGTTTGCCTAGGCATTCCAGCACCATTTTGGAACTGATTACACATGAGCTCAGTGCTTTAATGGCTGCCTGACTATCCGACATTATAATAATCCTTTGCCTTATATATTTTTGTCAATATTGAACTAGGCACACTTGCTTATGGTGTAAATTTCCTCTTGAAAGATACTTTTCATTTTTCCCAAGCTTTCAGAGTGCTTGGTTCCTGACCCTTACACTCCTATCCCAGTTCCTTCTATTGCTTTTGAGTCGTCTGTGTATTAGGTATTCTTTCTTGTTGCTTGATTCAAAAATTTAAAATAAACATGAAATTCAGTGGAATTTTAATAAATAATCTATAAAGTAGGTATCCATTGCTTCCATTGCTAGATAGTTTATAGATTGTGAAGTATTGAATTAAAATGCATCAATTGCTATTGTTTTTATTACAATCGGGATGGATTTTCTCAAATATTACCCCTTTAAAATAATATTTATAACGCCACAGTATTCTCCCTCGTTGTTTCTGGCCCTTTCCCACAATTAATTGATTGATATTTTCGTTATTTGTCATCGGAAAAATATTATTACACTACTTCCAGTTCGATTAGACAACATAGGAAAAGCTTCATCTGTTTTTCAAACATGATTTGCAATTTTTTCTTTCTATTGACAGGAAAATTTATAAACCTCCTGTATAACACTGTTTAGGATAAATTAATTAAACTACATATGCATAAAATACTGGTGATCATCCCCTCATAAAAATTCATCATTCACACCACTCAAGTACGTATTGAGCTGTATCTAGACAGGTAGGGGTAGTTACCTTAAACAGGTGTACTCAATACAATCACAATCCGAAACATATGGGGGTTCTGAAATCAAGAGGGATAATAATATAAATCTGACTGGTGGTGATGGTGCCATATGTCAGTTTATGTTACGCTTCAATGACCTCATTATTCACCCTCTTATATTTTATTCATCGGGGGCGGTTTGGTATATTTTAAATGTATTAGTAGCTCCGATGCTCACTTA
>CAJUYI010000086.1:305906-333566 GCA_910591695.1 Galerucella pusilla
GCGGTTTGGTATATTTTAAATGTATTAGTAGCTCCGATGCTCACTTAAAAACTTCGTTTAATAGTTGTTTAATTTCTCCTTTGATAACTGTAATGTATACGATTTTTTGGTGTTGTCATATACAGGGAGTTCCAGGAGTACGTACCAAAAACTTGGGAAGGGAATAAAGGCACTAAAATAAGATAAGCAGTATCCAATCATAATGTAATTTAATCGCATTCAATCAGATTCGGCGATAGTAGTGGGCTGTGGCCTTGCGGTGCAAAGGGTCTGGCGCCTCACAGCCTAAAATGAATTTGAAAAGGTATGGAAAATCCAAAAGTACACACCACAAGGTTTTCTCTATCATGGAATCGAAACAGGAGCAATGAGAACATGTCCAACGGTAGCCATGGAAGTGATTCTCAGCCTCATCCCTGGTGGTGGAAAGCGTTGCAGAAAGAACAAGATACAGACTAAGTAGAGAGGGAACCATTGAAAAAAACCACCTCCTCACTTCTTATAATTCAGACAACCTGGGACATGCCACAAGACGGTAGGATGAAAAAGAATAACTTTTTAAAGAAATTCGTTACGGAATTAAGCAACAAGAAGGAATGGGATCCAAATACCATTATCAGACTTGGGAAGAGAAAGAGACTGCTCAAAAGCAATAGAAGGAACTGGGATAGGAGTGTTTGGGTCCGGTACCAAACACTCTGAAAGCTTGGGAAAAACCCCAAGTATCTTTCAAGCGGAAATCCACGCCATAAGAAAGTGCGCCCAGTTCAATATTGATAAAGGATACAGAAGACAAAGGATTATCATAATGTCGGATAGTCAAGCAGCCATTAAAGGCCTGAGCTCAGTTGCAAAATGGTGTGGGAATGCCTAGACAAACTCAATGAACTAGGCGAAAACAATATAGTCACTTTACTATGGATTCCAGGACACACTGGAATAGAAGGAAATGAAATAGCAGATGAACTAGCAAAGAGGGGGACTGAAATACCTTTCTGGAGGCATGAACCCTTTTGCGGAATCAGCCCCAATGTAATATTGGAAGAGATAGGTAAAGCCAAGAAAAAGAGAAGATCTGACCATTGGAAAGATCTAGTAAGGCTTATACAATCAAAGACTCTCATGAAGTGACTAAAACCTGTTGAGATCAAATGAATGCATAAGTCAAAGTAAATCTGCGCTAAGAGTTTTAACAGGGATCCTAACGGGACATTGTCACCTGAATGGGCACATGAAAAAGCTCAAAATAGTGGAGGAAGAAGAATGCAGATTTTGTGGCATGGAAGAAGAAGCCTCCATCCACATACTTTCCAACTGCACAGCACTTCAGAATCCTAGAGCACAGCACTTGGGAGATTACTGGATATAAGAGGAACTTTACCTAAGTTGAAGCTGGCAGACATCCTAAAATTCCTCCGGGAAATAGGACTAAAGGAACTACTAGTTTCTGAGACTCTCCTCAGAAACTAAGTAGAAGTAAGGGGGCACAATAGATCCTCTAGGTCTCAGTGAATGTCACCTCAAAATACATACATACAACATGGAATCGAGATTTATGTCTCTAAGTCAACATTTTGAAATTTTTTGGTTTTCTCTATGACTTGAACAGGTAAAAAAAATTCCAAAAAGGCAAATACTGGAAAACGGAAAAAGGATTTACACATGGTCCTGCAAGTAGGCGAGAGCAGTGACTTCCATCCTTTGTATGAGAAGTTACAAAATATGATCCCAAATTCACCCAACTCTATTAGAGACTTGAAACATCTGCTCTATTAAACGATAGAGAACGTTTTGAAAGAAATTCACCCAAATGTTTACATTGTCTTTAGAGTACGATACCCTTAAGTATTGCTTCCACTGAAAGAAACTTCTAAAATTGTAACTAACTAAAATACTGCGGGCCAAGAAAGACTTTAGAAGCAGATATAGCATCTGTATCTGTAAAGTAGGGAGGGTGAGTGTAGGCTCACAGCACTTAGGCCACATGTGACCCATTGTACATCCTCCCGAGGAGTTGTCCTCCTAGGTCATCGCCCAACCTGTTCTTTCCAAGAAGGTGGACAGGTCACTAGGAGACATCTTCTTTATATCGGCAGGTGTAGGCCAAGATTCACCGAACACACACTCTCTTCTCTCTTATTGACGATTACTTTGGAGGTGTTTCCTCAGTTGACAGTTGCCATTCAGAAATCCTTTTGTTGAAAGTAGGTTTTTCCTCGACGCCAGCTTGCCAAGGTCGCCCATGATAATCCTGGCAAGACTGCTTCATTTGATTCTATCCCATCTCTTAAGGGATTGAGCATGGGTGTAACGTTCGGCTAGTTCCGCAATTGTCGAAGTCGTCAGGCCGTAGGTGTTACTGGGTCCTAAAATTTTTAGTACAGCCGCTTCTCTTGCTAAAGAATCGGCAATACGATTACCTTTACTCTTGTCGTGCCTTTTAACCCACCTCAAGATAATATTGTTATCTGCCGAGTCGTTAATGCTAAATCTTGGTGGCACTCTAGTACTAGCCCCGATATAACACGTTGTCTGCTCAAGGCTATAGGGCTTGTCTATTATCAGTGCAGATTGTTATGTTTTTGCCCGAAATTCCTTTTCTGGTTAGTTCTTTTATGGCAATTGAGATACCAGTCAGTTCTGTTTGAACCACGCTGGTATTGTTTCCCATTCCCCACTTAATCCTTAGGCTCAGTGCTCTGGAGTAAACTCCACATCCTGAGCCTTCTTTCATTTTTGAGCGATCAAGCAGATATAGCATCCAAGATAAATTAGATTAAGGATTTCGGTGAAACAAAAAGTAGAAAATTTCTGTTTCTTTAATTTTATCCTTAATTTTTTTAATTCTTGTTCAATGGTCCAAAGAAGTACCTATACCTAAGTAAAAAAATTGGGTTTGTTCCTTATTGGATGAAAATCTGTTTAATTTCAAGTATTTTTTACTCTATATTTCATTCTTCTTGCAAAAAGTACCTTGTCCACATTAAGTTTAAGTCTTGCGCCACCACTGCATTCAATAACACCACCTTGGAAATATTATTTAATCCCCAGTCATAAAAAACAAATTATTTGTGTCAACTTTTTATATAAGTACTCGTAATGACTCGCTTTTTTTCTGTGGATGTTTTCCTTTTGGAAATGTATCTTCATGCATCTATTAGTCGTATCGACTTGACCGACATTAAATATTCAAACGTTTTTGTAGAGTCGGTTGGTGATGAATATTTCAAAGTGTGTGTGAAAAAGGTTAATTTCGTTGCTTTTTTTTTTCATTCTCTTACGGTTGTGTGCACTAATAAATGATGAGGAAGGGGTTCGACGTTCGATAGCTGAACCAAATAGGCAATTTTTCTTTTTTTAATCGTAATTCCTGGTTTTTTTACAACTGAAGTAATAATACATCATCATTTTAACACTTGTGGAACTCATATGCTAAAAATTCAATAGAGAGCGGTGCTTTGAGTGTTAAAACTCGCGATAGGAGGTAAAAGAAAAAGGAAGGAAGTTAAGCGTGGCAGTGATTTAACCAACTTTCGACGGAAGTCTCCATATTAAGAAGCCACATTAGCGACATTAGTCATCAATTCTTGTGTAACATAGATAACCTTAATATACTGGAATGTGTCAAATTGAAAGGCCACGTTAAAAAAAATAGTGATTTTCAGTATTAGAAAGGTTATTTATGAGTATTAGTATAAATTTAAGTTGATATTGAGTTGTACAACAGTGTTATAAAATTCTGGACTGTACCAAAATCTGGTACCTATCAATTCTCTATCAACAAAAAGTACCACCTTAAAAATATGCATATGAGAGTTTTTTGTTTCAGAAGCCACTTTGGTCGATGATTCTTTATACTGTTACGTTCTCTCCTCTTTCTTTTTTACCTCATTGGATAGGAGACTGACGTGGAATGCACCAAAGACTGGCTTCTGACCCGTGGCGCTACCCTGAGAGCCTGAGCATTAGCTCTAACACGTTTGGCATGGTTATGATATTCGCTAACATCATTTATGATCTATTTTTTGATATTTCATTCGAAGTAACTCAACAAATGATTGATATTATAATAAAGACAATCAAAAAGAGTGAAATTGAATAAAATGTCAAAAAATGGATCTTATAAAGCCCGAAGAGGTAAAGATTAAACAATAATTAATCAGTTTATATATTTTGATTTATTATTGAAAATAACATGAGGATTTTTTTGGGTAAAAATCGAAATTTTCCAAGCCAAATACCTATGTTTATTAAAACATTCTTAGCCTACTAGAGAACCAAACAAAATTTCAATGTCAAAATATTTTATTATTCAACATATTCTCCTCTTGATTGGATACATTTATTACAGCGAACCTGCAGGTCTCTAGACCTTTCAAAAAAATGTTTCTTCTTGTTCTACAAACCAGACCTCCACAGCTTTTATTACCTCCTCGTTGGAAGAAAATGTACGACCTTTTAAAATTTTTTTCCATTTGAGGAAAAAGATGATAGTCGGCCGGAGCCAAATCTGGTGAATAAGGGGGGTGTTCTAGTAATTTAAACCCTAAATCCCGAATTTTTTGCATGGCAACATGAGATTTGTGTGCAGGGGCGTTGTCCTGCAAAAACAAAACACCTTTGGATAGCTTTCCGCGTCTTTTCTCTTCAATTTTTTCCCGTAGTGTGGTCAGTAATGTCGAATAGTAATCTCGGTGAGTCTTGGCCTACACCTGCCGATATAAAGGAGATGTCTCCTAGTGACCTGTCCACCTTCCTGAGAAGGACAGGATGGACAATGACCTAGGAGGACAACTCCTCGGGAGGATGTACAATGGGTCACATGTGGCCTAAGTGCTGTGAGCCTACACACTCACCCTCCCCACTCTACAGATACAGAGATACAGATACTCCATGGCAATCCCGAAAAACTAAAGCAAAGACTTTTCCAGCAGATTTTTGGACACGAAACTTTTTACCTCTTAACCCTTTTAAATACAGGTACTTGATGATGGCTCGATACTCCAATTTTTCGATTTTCACAATTTCGGTGAACGCCTTTTTTCTATCAATTTATTGCGTAGCTCTGGTTTACTTTTTTGACGTCCAACTTCACACTGACACTTCTAATGAGTTACTGTTCTTTGCTATGGTAACGCAATATTTTGTTTATGCATGGAACTGGTCTTGGCTAACTAGATATAATACATCCTGGTATCTTGGAAGGGATGCATCTCATGGAAAACATTAAGAGATATTTTTTTAATAGGTTGGTTTGTTCTGGTATCTTTTTGCCCCTTTCTAAGGTCCACACCTCCAAAATTGTATTATCTGATTTGTCACACCCTTCTTATAAAAATTCTTCACTTCAAGTGGCTGCCATTATTTACGGATTAATCAGCCCACAATTCACCTCATTGACCGGATTATAACATCACCGATATGGTATTCCGTCTAATTCTGTGCCAATTTTTTTTCTCCTCTCCAAGCAACTGAGTGATGGCCACATAAATTTAGTAATGACCACTGTCCGACATCTAGTACCTATAAATTCATTTAACAACTTTAGTAGCTCCTGGTGGCCGCAATTTATCTACCCTTAGGGATTCACTTCTCCCTTAAATTTGCTAGTAGTGATGAATTCCAGTCGAGTAGTTACTTCAAAACTATTGGCCGAAGCCATTTTCGAATGTCTGACATTTTAGTGGTCTTAAGAGGGCTATAAACAATTTACCTATATCATTATTTATAGGCAGCGCTAATCTTTACGGTTAAAGAGTTTTGGAATGTTAATTTATCTGTTGGTTGTTAGGCTGAAGTTTTTTTGTATTTTCCCACCAAAAGTCTCGAAAATGCAAGACTTGGAGTAGCATACAAAGTTGCAAGTAGTTTTGGGAGAAATGACCGCGTAGGAGATAGCAAGACGGTTAGAAGCACGGGAAATTTGAAAGTTGAACGTGAAGAATCGCGGTTCGATTCCCCGCTGTGATACTTCCAGTTACTACTTTTTTTTCAATAATCATACATTTTTCATCAAACCAGACCAACTTTAAGAATATTGAGATTCCATTTGACCTTTTTTTAACGACCTTATTATTTTTAATGAACGCGCTAATTGGTAAAAAAGTTAGCTCGCGTTTGACAGCTTTGTACAGGAGCCCCTATGTCGCTTCTTATAAATAACACAGTGTAGATGAAGTCCCAGCATATAGAAATGACTTCAAAAAGGAATTGAGCAGCAGAATCTATGGGCTAAAAGCTGTCACTAAATATCTACATAGGGAAGCATCCAAGACATTCTATTTTGCCAATTTTGATTGTGACAAATGTTCAAAATAACAGTCTTCTGCAGATCTATGTATGTGTTTTTGTGAAGACCTAGTTTGGAGAGGCTGTCTTATAGAGTTTTGGGCATTACTCCCGTAGATGAAACGATGAGCTGCATCACCTCTACTTTCTCTGCATGCCACATCAGTCCTCAATTGCAAGATCGGTGTATTTTGCAATTTTCTTGTTGTATTTGTCTAAAATATTCTACTTATTTGGTACCACATTATCCACAACTACAATATCAAGCCGGTTATTCGTCACCCGTCTATCGGTGACAATGGATCCAAATTTGTTGGCCATGGATAAGGTTACAAAGTTGATTGTGCAGCATTCCTAGATCAATGTTAGTTGACACCAGCACTTGCCCGATCTCTTATGACAAATTTCTTGTAATTGTTGGTACCAATTAATTGGTCTTGAATTGCTAACATACATCTTTCTGTTTCTGGAAATAATGTTCCATCAGAAAGCCACTAATTCGATGCTTCCTTGTCTTATTATTATAAATATTATGTTTCCACTTGCTGTAGTTTTGATTATATAGACATTAACCCAGTTTAAACTATTGTTAAACTGTAAAATTATAAGTTTGTTATCATTACAGATATCCACTATGGTAAATAATGAAATAAAACAATTTAATTTGTTAAAATCTATATTAAATTTAAATTAAAATTGTAACGCGTTTCGCTAACACAGTAGCTTTCTCAAACGGGTAGAGGTATAAAACTTTTAATTTATACAGTGCCTTAATACTGAATTTTACAGATATTGACAATAATATTATAATCTATTTACATGGAAATAAAAAGTGTCTAAATATGGGATTAGCTAAAGTATTTAACAAGTTTACTTGGAAATTGATTCACAACAATCTAACCGCAACCTTTCTAAGTAAAAGGGTTTAATAAGGGGGAATTGTTGATATCTATTTGGTCGTTAAGAAGATTATCTGAATATTTGTTTTTAATATATCTCAAGAGCTTCTAGAAGATTTAATTCAAGAAAATTGGGCTCTATATGCAAAATTTCAAAATTTGAATCGAAAGTGTGTTTGTGTTCGTTTGTGTGTGTACGTTTGTGTTCTGAAATTCTAGTATTAAAATTCCTAAAAGTTCTACCCATATAAATTTTATCACAGTTGTCATTATACCACATTTTAATTTATAAACTTCTGATTTGTTTTATTGTGAAGATTTATATTTGTTGTTTTTAATGGATTTGGATAAATTGTTATCGGTTTTGAAGCAAATTATCGAGTCTAAAGTTTCTAAAAATGATTTTATTTTTAATAATGGTATTCCAAAGTATGTTGGGCTTTTAAATTGATTATTTTTGTTTTTATATATAGTGTGACCCATTTTGTTTGGAAGCACCCCCGTAAAATTCGCATTTTTCAACCGATTTTGTTTTAATTTTTTTTGTTAGATTCAGTATAGAAAACAGTACTTTGGCACAAATTTTCATAGCTTAATTACTATTTTCAAGGCCCTCTATGTTAATTTTTCTTTGCCAAAAAAAGACAAAAGTACATCAGGAAATTTTTTTCTTAAATATGACTAGTGGTATAGTCATATTTAAGAAAAAAATTTCCTGATGTACGATAACTTAACCCGTTCTGGAGTTATAGCTTCTGAAAGTAATGTAAAATTGTGCTTAATAATTTCATTTATTAACAAAATGAAATCAACTAGTCGCAAGTAGGCTTTGATTTTGAAATTTTATTTATGTCAGTTAGTAACATTTGTATGAAATAGTTAGTAGTAAATGTTCCAAATATTCAACTATTTAACTATTCAAGACTAAAGGTGGATTCATGCAAGAAGAAATTAAAACTAAGATTAATATAAAACTAAAACTAAGAAGATAAAACCATGTTATTTTTTAATTTAAATCTCAATTTCTTAGTTAATTGCATAAGCATGTTCTTGCATAAGATGTTCATGCAAGAAACTGAGAAATTGAGATTTAAATTAAGAAATAACATGGTTTTATCTTCTTAGTTGTAGTTTTATATTAATCTTAGTTTTAATTTCTTCTTGCATTAACCCATCTGTACTTTTTTGTTGTTACAATGACAGAAGTGAACGAGAAGTAATAGATATAGGTAATCGGAGACATACAGATCGCCGTCTTTGCTGCTTTGTAGTGCACAAAATTGAAAAAGTGTTCATTAATACAGGAGCAGTAACCAAACGTATTTAAAAAAAATTGCAGGCAAGAAATTTTAATGATCGTATTGTCATAGACTACTTTGCCAACAATCCAAATTATTAGGCACAATTTTACATTACTTTCAGAAGCTATAACTCCAGAACGGGTTAAGATATCGGCTTCGAATTTTCACAGTGCAATATATTTGAATCCTTGTTTTTGTTTCAAAAATTCTGCAAAATTCTACGCATAATATTACTGAAAATACCACTTTTTCCCAAATTCATATTGTAGTAACTTTGTAGTTAAAAAAATTTTTTCCATAAAATTTTGGGAGTTTACATTTGTGATGATTCTGAATCCAGCGGTATAGCCATATTTGAGAAAAAAATTGCCTAATGTACTTTTGTCTGTTTTGGCAAAGAAAAATTAACATAGAGGGACTTGAAAATAGTAATTAGGCTATGAAAATTTGTGCCAAAATACTGTTTTCAAAATGGGTCACACTGTATATAGATTTTAACAAATTGAATTGTTTCATTTCATTATTTAGTATGCATCTACACCAAGTAAAGGCCTCACCTATTCAATCAACTACATTTATAGTTCTCCATTCTTTGTGGCGACTTGCTCACTTTTTTTCATTAAACTTGATAAGTATATGTTTGGATATCATAAAAATGACTCGGTTTAATTTTTAGAACTCGTAGATAGGAAAAAAGAACAACAAAACTTGTAATGACAGGCTTGGTGTACCTACTACAAAAGAATGGAAACTTTTTAAAACGGAAAAATAGAATGAAGATGAAGTGTATAATTTCCTTTGTATCTAGAAATGTTTCCTTTAAATAAAAATAGGTTGATGGAAATTACACTGTTATTGATGATTATTGTATATATATCGTATAGGTATATAGTATACAAAGGAAAGTCATTAAGAAAACTATTTTTTGCAAATCGTAGTAGAAATTCATGGGAATATGTTACATTTTCGAAAACTCCCTAATTTTTAAACATTAAATAATTCAATTGTGATGTGAAAAGCTACAACTAGCGAATCGAAAAATCAATGGGAAGAAATTATATCGAAAAAGCGGTATATACATTCTACTTCAGTGATAATTACAAATTTCAAATAACCAGATAGAACGTTATAAATAAATCCGCCTTAATTCGATCTAATTCAAAAGCGTCAGCAAGCAGAGAAATAGTTGTCAGTTGTCAAAACTTATTTCTAGCGTGAGTGGACTGTTGTAATAACCCTATCCAGTCCGCTAGTACGCTATGAGGGTTTTAAGCGACGTATAATCAGCTGGTAGCACTTGCGGTTGTTCCCACGATTCTTCCAAGGGTATAAGCTATTATTAATATATTGTTAACGAATATAATTATTCTTCAATGTAACTATTTTAGGTAGGAAACGATCATGTTTATTTGCAAGGTACAAATTTTCAATATTATGGTGTTTCTCGGAATAATAGAAATATAGGGACACTGGAGACACGTATGTTGTTTCATTAACATTATGTAATTTTACCCCTAAGTTTTTCAAACGTTTTAATAATGTTTCCATCATTATCACCCATCGAAATTTCAAATGGATAAATTATAATTCATTACTTACATTAACTCAATTTATAAAAATATCAAATTTACAGTAGAAATTGAACAAAATAAGTCTATAAACTTTCTAGACTTTACAATTTCAAATATGAATAATAAACGTGATTTTTCTATATTTCTCAAGCTATCACATACAGACATTACAATTCATAATACCTAGTTCGGTCCACCCATTCAGTCATAAATTAGCAGCTTTCATTAGTTTGGTACATAGACTTTTAATAACAGTTTCATTAAATATTGACAATTACAACAAAGAACTAAATATCATAAAATAAATAGCAGTTAATAATAATTACGATCCAAATTTAATAGACAATATCATAAATAAAAAGATACTAAATAATACTCTAGAAACAAGTATTTCCTTCTAATAAAAACAAAAATAATCAATTTAAAAGCTTAACATACTTTGGAATACCAGCCTTAAAAATTAAATCATTTTTAGAAAACTTAAGACTTGAATATTTGCTTCAAAACCGATTGCAATTTAACAAAATAAATTAAAAACAACAAATCTAAAACAAATACATATTCAGATAATCTTCTTGGGCTGCATAAATTCGACGCTAAAATTTCACTTAATCTTTTTCTCACTTTATGTAGGTACCTGCTGGTAGACCCTTAAATTCGACGCTAGGTACCTGTACTAATCCTTCTGCCTGTACTATTTTGTTGTTGACCCAAAATGACACGGACAACTGACACAGATCAAAGTCTAACTATGTATAAAAATATCAGAAAATAAGAAATAGAAAACTGAAAAAAAAAACTAGAAAACCCAGGCCCAAACCCGGTTGATCAAAGTGTAACTTTGTATAAAAATATCAGAAAATAAGAAATAGAAAACTAAAAAAACAAGTAAACCCAGGCCGAAACCAGGTTGATCAAAGTGTAACTATGTATAAAAATATCAGAAAATAAGAAATAGAATAATGAAAAAAAAAACAAGAAAACCCAGGCCCAAGCCCGGTTGATCAAAGTGTAACTATGTTTAAAAATATCAGATAATAAGAAATAGAAAACTAAAAAAAGACAAGAAAACCCAGGCCCAAACCCGGTAGCTTAATCCTTAAAGGGCATAATCCTTCCGGCAGCGTCCAATTTAAGGGTGTCCCTTCTGGGCAACAGGTAGTTAGCGTCCAATTTGAGGCCGCCCATCTTCTTAACGACCAAATAGATATCAACAATTCTCCCATATTGAACCTTTTTCCAGGTAAACTTGTTAAATAATTAATCCCATATTTATACAGTTTTTGCTTTTTATTTCCATGTAAATAGATTATAATACTTTTGTCAATATCCTTAAAATTAAGTATTACAATACTGTATAAATAAATTAAAAATTTTTCATTATACCTCCTCCACTTGTTTGAGAAAGTTACTGTGATAGCGAAACGCGTCACATCTTCAAGTTGAACATAAGTTCATATATAATGTAGATTTTAACAAATTAAATTTTTTTAATGCATCATTTAGTATGGATCTAGATCATCTAATCAATTTTTAAAAATTTGTATTTTATATTTTTATATGTAACGAATAAATTTAAAAACTACTGAACCGTTTTCAAAAATTCTCTTGGCGTTAGAAAGCTACATTATCACTGAGTAACAAAGGCTATATTACTGGAAAAACTCCTTGGAAAGATCCTTAGAAATCTCAATTAAAACCAACCCGAGGTGTAAAAATATATCTAAAATGTAGTAGCTTCCGTTGTCTCTTAGCTTAGATCACTTGAACTATTCAACGGATTGTAATGCAATTTTCAGCAATAGATAAAGTGATTGAAGAGGAGGGTTTTTACGAGTATGTATAGCTAGTGACCCGCTGGGTGGAATGTATTATATGTATTTGTATTTATATAAATGGCTTGGTCGATTTTGATGACTTTTTTGTGTGAGTTGAAGTAACTAGAAGATTTATATATCAGTTTTAATTAAAAAGATTAGATAATGTTTAAATCAAAACATGACAGAATTTTATATTTTGTTTTTTTAAATAACTATAATTTTAGTTAACGGAATAAAGCACTTTTTAAAATTTTTCTAGAGAGTATACGCCAATTATTCAACAGTTGCGCCGCCGTCAAATTTTCAACAAGCGTGCTCGCCAATTTTGATAGTCAAAGGCACATTTAACAGCTGTATTTTTAAATCTTTCTGAACTAATACAAGAGAGCTTTTTTTGTCGAGGTAAACTTTACATGTATCAATAAGAATTTTGTTGCCTGGCAATTTAACGAGAAAAACTGCCTCTGAAACAGTTTTGCCAATCACTAATTTTACGAGAAAAACTGACATGATAAAATCGCGGCACCGAAGGTGGAGCGATTTTATCTAATGTCAGTTTTTCGAGCAAATTTAGTGATTGGAAAAACTTTAAGTTAAAGAGAAATTTATCTGATGAAAGAAAAGCTCGAATGTTTTTTGGCAAGATAAATTAACGACAGAATATATGAATGAACAACTTAAATTATAAGTAACCAAACTTGCGACTCATTGTCATTGTGAAAAAGTGACGTCCGCTCACTAGATATTGAGGAAGAGGAGTTTTTATCGCGATAAAAAAGGATGCACTTTTTTTATCGATGTCAAAGTGACAATAACATTTCCAGATATATGACATTTTTACATTGGAGTTAATTTATCAACAGTAAAAACACAAGTTTTTTTATCTGATAAATTTACGAAACAGTTTAGCCAATCACTAATTTTACGAGAAAAACTGACATTTTTTTATCTAATGTCAGTTTTTCGAGCAAATTTAGTGATTGGCAAAACTTTGAGTTAAAGAGAAATTAATCCGATAAAAGAAAAGCTCGAGTATTTTTTGGCATTGGCAAGATAAATTAACGACAGAATATTGAAATTATAAGTAACCAAACTTGCGACTCATTGTCATTGTGTAAAAGTGACGTCCGCTTACTAGATATTGAGGAAGAGGAGTTTTTATCGCGATAAAAAAGGATGCACCTTTTCTATCGATGTCAAAGTGACAATAACATTTCCAGGTATATGACATTTTAACATTGGAGTTAATTTATCGCTGGAAAAGTTAGGGCAAACTTTTTTCGCTGTCATAATGACAAAATCACGCGGCTTATGGGATTTTTTATACATGAATTAAATTGTCTCCTATATTTATCGCATGCGCGATTTTATCCAGTGTCGAGTAAAATTAGAGCAATTTTGAAAATCAAGCATCTCGACTGGACGTGACAGTTTTCATAAGGTAACGTTGATTTGAATTTTACTTGATTCAAATTGATCGAAATTCAGTGTGACCGTTGGTTAACAGTATCTGTGACAGTTACAAATACCAATAAACCAGTTTATACATATGTCAATGTGACATGACTTTTCAAGAATTTTTCGTATATAAAAATAGACAGATCGTTTCAAGTAGATATTTACTTTCAAATATATATTTAAGTTTTCCTTTTATCGATAAATTCATGTAATAGTTGGGAATTTACAAAAAAATGTTAAATTCCCAGTTTTGTATTGAACTCAGTATACATTGACGAATTGCTAGCGTGTTTATTAAAGTTTTCTTCCAAAAGTTTTTCCCACAATAGTTATGAATCTAACAGTAGACAGAACATTTTCAGTGTATCTAATTTTAGTCACAAATCACTTTTTTTCTTATACTGTGTGTATTTTAATAGGTACAGTGTCATTCACAACAATATTGATACATGACATTTTATTTCAACCGACAAATGTCAGCGTTTGAAATGAGCTACATTTAACGACATATGTTAAAATACATTCCCTAAGTAACTTTTCTATACCTAATAGAAATTAAATACAAACGATTTCTAAGTAAAAACGATTTTTGTTCATAAAAGCATAATATAACATATTCTCCTGCTCAATATTGGGGGAATTTAGAAGTGGCTGTCTAAGTACTGTCGTATATGCATTTTAAGTAGGATTTAAAAAAATTATTCTGTAATTTTGTGAAGAAAAAGAATATTCAAATAGCGTTATTAATCTTAACTTGATAATAGAAAATGATAACTTGATAATGGAAAATGGAAAATTAATTTATCAATGCCTTCATTTTCACAATGAGTCTCACAGTCTATAAATGTAACTTTTATTTTATGGTAATTACAATAAATAAACAATTCTATCTTTTTTCATTTCAAGACAAAATATACTTCTCTCAAGTATTCAGTAAGCCGAGGAGATTCCTAGCTTGTTCAATATATTTATTTCCTATTCTCAAATTATTACCTCAGTTGTTATAAATAAGGCTTTCTCCTACTGTAAACTTATATTTTCTCATCGAAAATGCAAACAAAAATGCAACTATGTTATGGCTTAGCTCTTTCTCAACTCACAACAAATTCGAAAATATATTATTTAAAGATACTTTGTATATTGAGGTTTAGTGAAACATGTATAACATGCAGTCAATAAAAGCCTTATTATTATTAGATCCGAAAAAAAAATAACTCAGTTTACTCAGATTTACCATAAAACGTCTCTACGAATTGATAGGAACTATGTTGAAGATTATTGCTACCTACATAATATCCTTATGTAGTAAATACATCGGATAATGGACAAGAAATTTTGATACGATGTAAGAAGAATTTCACTTGTCTAGTATACCATAAAAACGTGTAATAGCTTTTACTCACTTAAAAAATTAATGTCTAATCCAAAATGTTTATATACAAACCCACATGTAAATACAATTAATAATTAATAATAAGTAAAAGTCTGACTTACCGACGGGTTCGGCATGCACCTTCTACTCATCGGCTCCGGACTCCTGTAAGTAGGCGAGTACCTACCAGCGAAGCAGGCTCCGGTAGAGGTAATAGGCCCATGAAGACCCGTAGGACCTTTCGACCCCATCATCTTATCTGGCGAATACATATCAAACAGTTTTTTTTAAAACAATACTCGAAACTCACAAAGTGTCATCGTTAATAAACACAAAATAGCACAACTTTTTCCCCTTTTATATCGAGATATCGTTAACGCATTTCGAGATATGAAAACAATTATTTAGAGATAATGAAGATTTGAGCGCGCTGTAGAGGGACTAGTGCACCCTTAAACGAACCAAGGGTTGACTGTCGGCTGCCATTGGAATTTTGTTACAAGTTTTGAGGGGTTGAGTTGAGAGGCGTCGGAGCGCTTGCGTCGAGAGCGCCGAGACGCCCTGTCCCTCTCCTGGTATGCTTCGACGGCCGCCGTCGCATTCGCTTGTTACAAATTAGTAGAGTTTTGATGGTGTATAGATTTTTGAATTGTTGCCGAAAAAGGGTAGTTTGATGAGGATCTAAAGGTTTATTTACATATTGGAGAGTTGTTTTACGATTTTAAACTGTTCTAATTATCTCACTTAAGATTTTTATCCGATTGGATAAAAATTCTTTCATAAATTTTTCCATTTTGTTTAATTCAGTTTATAACATATGAACACTTTATGGCGAAAAATCATGATGTTCTTAGTCCGACTGCAAATGAGCTTTCAAACAGTCGGCATGGGAATTGATCATTTCTTGCTCAAAAACACATTTTTTTGGCAAGGGCTGAAATATTGGTAAAGCGATGTGAATCATTTCATTTGTTACTCTACATTTTTTGGTTTTTACGCCAATTTTTTCTGTCGAGTGTTTGGTCGATTTTGACATGCTGCTGGTTCCAATAGGCATACGTTTTTGTACCAAATTCCTTTATTACAATTTGGATGGACTGTCAAAAAAGCCTGTCACTTGTAATTTCTGAAGTGGTATTTCTTTTTTTTCTATAATTTTGAAACCATACCAGTAGGACAAATATTGGTGTTGTTTCTTACCAATCACTCGCTACTTTTCTTGTAGCATCTGCTTTTGATATCTACTTGACTCGTTTTAGTCCTCTCCATTCCTTTTTCATATTGTAAGCATAGCCTTTCATAATTTTTGCTAATTTTTCGGCTGGAGTAAGCTTTTCAAGCTTTGGAGATATATTCTCAACACTGACTTTTCAATTTCTGCAATAGATCGTGTTCATCAGAAACATCATTTTAAGTAAGTATCAGAACCATGGTCACAGATTATAAAGAGAACAGATACGAAAGCTTGACAGAGAACAGTAAAAAGAGAGAGATGGGTGGACATACCCATTTAAATGTCCATCGTCGTATGTCGCCTCCGTTCGGGCTGCTTCGCGAAATTTCTCAACAGGGTTGTCAATTTGCATAATATTTCCTTCAATTTACGATCATAGGTGAAATATTTTATAAGCATTATTTTTAAGTGTGATAGTTATACAGATACAAATATTCGAGAATTACTTGTTTCAAATCAATTTTATTAACATCAAAAGAATTATACAATTAAAGAGATTTTAATGTATAAAAATCATACAATAAATAAATATATATTATGCAAATTTTGACCTTATTAGATAGTTTTTTACTTCGGAAGTTATAACTATTGTTACAACAGGTAAATAAATATTTACGAAATAGTCCATCAAATAAAATCTATATCTTTTCTGGCTTTTTGTTGCATTTTTAATTTTTTGAAAATATAGAGTAATTAAGATATTTTGATATAATCCTGTACATTATTTAAAGTAGTGTCACAAAACAACTATCAAACCACCCTAGTTTGATATAAGAAAAATATATCAAATAAATTCTTTCATCTACAGATGACTTGTTGCCGTCACCTTCATAGTCATCTTTATGTGACCTGCAACCGATGCCATCCTCATCGACGTCATCTACTTATCAGTTAACACCAAATAACTCCACTGGACCGGCAATTTTAAGTAATTTACAGAATGCAACAAATTGTGTTTCTAATAGTAATATTTATAATAATTAATAGTTTTTGGTTCAAGTTTTGTACCTATATGTATGTTGAAATAAAAAAACTTTTGAAAAATGGGTTGGTATACTTTTTAATATATACGGTCGTAGAAAAAATAATGTTCCTAACTCATGAGTAAAGTGTCTTTCCCGTCCTTGACCGCTTGTCCGAACTCCGATCCGCGTCATTCGGGTCAACTGCAGTCGCGTGCGGGAAAGTATCACTTTCCGCACTTGTTAGAAAAATAACTATTTTTCACAAACCATATCCTTGGCAACCATGCACAATAACGGTGACGGCTTGGCTCAAAAAGTC
The DNA here is from genome assembly GCA_910591695.1 of Galerucella pusilla. Lineage (NCBI taxonomy): Eukaryota > Metazoa > Arthropoda > Insecta > Coleoptera > Chrysomelidae > Galerucella > Galerucella pusilla. The sequence continues at coordinate 323,134 of CAJUYI010000086.1, forward strand.
AAAATATGCTCATGCTCAAAATCACTTGTAATCTGTGCTCAAAATTCATAACGCCATTTTTGTTTGCTTCATTGTTTGAAGGTGTTCAACCGAAGGTATTAGTTGTGTTATTTGACTAATCGATTGTGCGTTGTGGTAATATTAACTAAAAATATAGTGGTATAGACTATTATTCTTATAAAATGAATAAAGATCACGAGTGTATTATTCATACAGAGACTGTCCAAATAAATTTTTTTCGGAAAGGAAAATAAAGTTCTTTCGATTTCCAAAGGATGAGAGTATGTAATTTAATATCCCGGCCTATGATATAAGGAATTTTAAAGTTTTTGTTATTAACTTTGGTGCTACAAATTATTATCAAATCCAATCCATCGAATCCAACTTCAAGTACACGTCAAATTGCCCGTGAAAATAATGTTAGTCATACAACTGTTCTAAGATGTCTTCATAAAGAAAATCTTCATCCCTACAAATCAACTTTTGTGCAGGAGTTAACAGAAGACGATCCAGATCGTAGAATGGATTTCTGCGAAAGATTGATGAATAAGCTGAACAGAAATGAGAGCTCTTGATACCATTCTTTTTTCTGACGAATCAACATTCACATTGAATGGAGAGGTAAACCGACAGAACTGTAGATATTGGTCAGCAGAGAATCCTAATTGGATGCGTGAGACACATACTCAGTACCCTCAAAAGGTGACGGTTTGGGCCGGTATCATAGGCGACCATATTATTGGTCCTATATTTATAGATGGAAATTTGACAGCTGACAAATATTTGAATATGCTCAGAAATGAAGTTATTCCTGCGTTGGCAAACTTATATCCCAACGCAATAGATCCTAGCTTACCGAATGAAAATGTTTGGTTCCAGCAAGACGGAGCAACACCCCATTATGCTTTAATGGTAAGAACTTGTTTAGATGAAATCTTCCCCAATAAATGGATTGGACGAAGAGGTACTATTGAGTGGCCAGCTAGATCGCCAGACCTTACGCCGTTAGATTTTTTTCTGTGAGATTATCTCAAGAACGAAGTATATCCAACACAACCAACTAGCATTGTAGACCTCAAAGACAGGATAACTACAGAAATACGGAATATTTCACCTCAAACTTCAAACAAAGTGAAGGAGGAGTTTTATAGGAGACTGTGCTATTGCTAACAACTAGGTGGAAAACATTTTGAGCATTTATTTTGATGTATTAAAATCAAATAGGTACATCAGGTATTTTATGTAAGTGTTTAATAACTGTACAAATAAAAATTTCACCCTGTATAATCCATAATTGACCATACATTATTTAGTTTGTTGGAATCAGTTCATTAAGAGGATTTCAAAAATATACAAATATACAAGGAGTTTCATTAAAAAAAACAACACCGACTATGGCATACTTGCGTGAATCACCCTGTACATTTAAGTTTAAGTTTACATAACGCACAACTCAATTCAAAAGTTGACGAGTCTCGGCATTTTTTATAATTCTCTAAAATAATGACATAAAGAATTTCATTCCATAAGTGGTTTCCACTCTGTATATCTACCTTCTACAAATAATCATAAAGTAGCTTCATTCCCCCATCGGAAAATATTATTATTTTGATAGGAACGTCTATTTTACACGAAAATCTTAACACAAGTGCATATGTACATGACAATAAAACAAATATATAGGGGAGGTCCCTTTGATCCAGTGGCACTTTGGGGAGTAGAAAAGACTTTCTTTCAGACTCCCAGTAGGCGCTTCCGTTGACTTCACTTCTGGAACACAGACCAACTAAAGTTCATTTCTATTGGACGATTTTTATATGAAATGTCACGGGAATCATGTATCTTTGAATAATATTTCGGGACGATTTTTATATGAAATGTCACGGGAATCATGTATCTTTGAATAATATTTCGAATGTCAGAATATTGGGAAAAAATATATACTGTTACAAAGTTCTGGTATCTAACGATTTGGCAGATACAGTAGAAAAAATAAACCCGCTCCGGATTCGCACGGGCTATTTCCATAAAATATAAAATAGCCTATTCTACTCCGAGGAAATACAAAAAAAAAATGTGACCTTACAACAAATTTGAATTTCCTCCTTTTTATTTTAATCCTATCCCAATATCCCCTTTTTTAAGGATAAGCACATGTTTTAAAGATGAAAATTCCTTAAAAATATATAAACAGTATTTTTCTCGTAAAATCGTACAAGTTAAGTAATTTTTCCATATGTTCTGATCTGATCGAAATTTAATTTTCCCAAAAACACTCATTTCTAGCGATCTCGACCTCATGCTCGTCACATTTGAGGGTAAGAAAACGGCCGCTAGGTGGCGTTTGCGAGATTGCCCGCGCTTTCTGTCAACCTAAATGTGGATTTATTCTCTCTGTATTAGATTACATACACCCCGAGCTCCTTGAACGGCCCAATAAATAAACAGGATCTTCAATTAGGATTTTTTTTCTTAGGTTAGGGAATGCAGGAGAACGAAATGCGGGAAACATGTAAGCGAAAATTGGATTTTGGACGCGTGTACTCAACCGAATGTGTAATATGCGAATATCTCGGATATGTAGGATAGAATACACACATACAGGGAGATTTTCAACTATCAAAAATAAATAAAAGATTTTTTTCAAGAATTTAAATTTTTACCTTCACGACATTGTCTCAAAATCATGGTTAAGTTATTTTCCATATATATCATTCATAAGTACTGTCCATGTTCATGTTCAACTAAGTCGTTCCCAGGATCACTGAATTCACAAGACATCCAGAAATCCCGTTTAATTTGTAATATTTGCTGACTCTTTTCCTGTAGCGCTCGTTTACGTGCTCTATTGCTTTCTCATGTCCTCTTCGTTTTTTTTTCACCCTGTCCCACCTTTTCCTGTCCTCTCCAGTCCTGTCCCCCCTGCTTTGCCCTCTTTTGTCGTCTCATATCCTTTCACATTCTCCCCTATCCTTTCCCATCCTCTACTATTCCCTTCTAAACTATTCTATCATTCTCTATCCTTGTCTTTACTCTCCTATCATATTCTCGCCTATTCTCTTCTAATATATCCCATCTAACTCTCACCTTTTTTCTTCTATTCTCCCCCATCCTCTGCTGACTTGTCCTATCCTCTCTTATCCTTTCTTGTATGGATAGAACTTACAACTTATTCGTGAACTATGAAACAAATGTGTAATAATAGCGTCATTTAGTGGCTCCTGTCCTGTATCGACCGCTTTCTTGCTTTCTTATATTTTCTTATCCTCGCCGGCTCTTTCACACCATGTCCTACCCTTTCCTGTCCTCTTGTCCTGTCCCGCCCTGCTCTGCCATCTCCTGTCTTCTCATATCTTCTCTTATCCACTCATATCTTCTGCCATCCTCCTTTATCCTCTTCTATATCATTCTACCATTCCCTATGCTATCATATCCTTGTCTATACCCTCCTATCCTATCCTCTTTCATGATATCCTTTCTTACCCTCTCCTTTCCCCTCCTATTCTCTCCTATCATCTCCCACCCTCACTTTTCCTCTGCCAACTTCTCCTTCTATCCTTTCATTTACTCGCTCCTGTCCTGTATCGACCGATTTCGTGCTTCCTTAACTTCTCATATCATCACCGGCTCTTTTTCACCCTGTCCTACCCTTGCTTGTCTTCTCCAGTCCTGTCCCTGTCCTGTCCTGCCCTCTCCTGTCGTCTCTTATCCTCTTTTATCCACTAACATCTTCTCCTATCCTCTTTTATATTAGGTATCCTATCATTCCCTATGCTATTAGTCCTTGCCTATACTCTCCTATCCTATCCTCTTTTATCATATCCTCTCTTGTTCTCTTCTCTTCTTCTCTCCTAACATCTGCTACTCTCACCTTTCATCTGCTAACTTCTCCTATCATTTCCTGTTTGAATAGAACTTACAACTTCATTGTGAACTATGAAGCAATCAAGTTTTCCGTTAAATAGATGTGAAATAATAGCGTCGTTTCACATTTAACGAAATTATTTACACCCTCGACAATTCTATTGTTTTCTCTTCTCGACAGTTTAAACTTATCGACAACTTTCAACCACAACAACATTGCACTCTGACATAAATCAAAGTAAAGCTTTAAATTGAAACGCCGAACCACGTTATTATTTCGAAATAATTCACGAACGTTACCGACGGATCCCAAGCAAATTATTCCGAATCGCTCTCGAGTGTTGGACGATTATATCGATAGTTTAATATCTGTTATTTCGTAACTGTTAATCAACTAAATTGTGGAAAATTTATTGAAGAATATGATTTTTAATACTATAATCTTGTAACGATAGAATATATTATATCGATATTTTTTTGTATGTACTTCTATCATTAACTTCCAAGTAATTTCTTTTTAAACCCTTTTTCTACGCCTTTGTCTATACAACGAATATCGCTAAAATCTTTTTTCTACGCTCCGCCGTTCTAAAAAAATGTAAAAATGAAAACAAAATTGTTTTCAAATTGCACACGTCCCTACCCTTTGTTCTAAGATTTATGGCCTTTTCTGTTGTTGTTTCTATGCCGCTTTTCTGTTTGATGTGGGACACGTGTTCAATTTAACCACTTTTAAAGAATTTGTCCGTTAATCCCCCCCTCCAGTTTAGAATTCAGCAAATCAGGGTTGTTTATAACCGGCAATTTTCGTTTCTGGCTCTATTATTTGAGGAGTCTTCTATTAACTGTCCAGCAGAGAAGACGTGTTGAGTGTCTTCTATTAACTGTGTAGCAGAAAAGATGTGTTAAAAATCTTCTATAAATGCTCACTAAGAAAAATGTGATAAAACTTCGTGTCTTGACCGCGAATATAGCATAATAATTATGCTTGAATATTACTAAAAAGTTTTGTGTTGGCGCCCAAGTTATCGTTTCTCTACCAGCCTTCTTTCTTTTTTGGAAGCCGTTCTGATGCCGGGAGCACTGCAGCCTATTGGCTTACTACTTCCACATTTAGTCCACCCATCCAGTTATCCCCGTACCTTCGAGCAGACGATATAGGTCCATTGGATGTGTGCCACATTGGCACATTGGCTTCTCCGGAGATTGTTTGTCTCCTCGAGTACAGTGCCTCACAGTCGGATAAGATATGGGTTACGGTCTCGGTCTCCATGCCACAAAGTTTGCAGCTTAGGTACCCGTTATATAACCCTATTTTATGCAGGTGATTTTTTACCGGGGTATGACCCGCAGGGCCGGATCTACAATGGGGCATCCGGAGCGGTGCCCCGGGGCCCCTGACCTTAGGGGCCCCCTGGCAGAGAATAAAAAGGGAAAAATATTTGGCCCTTTCTGGACATATTTAAAAATTTTATACAAAAACAAACTTGAAAAAAAGAATCATATTAGTTGACTCAGAGTTTGCTAGTTTGACTTAATATTAAAAAGAGATTTCAAATTTCCCGCGTCATTGGTTCATATCTGGTAGGCCCTGCCTTTACAGCTATTCGAGAATCGAGACTTGCGATGCGCGTGCGCGTGGTGATGTGTCTCGTGATACAGACATGTGTTTCATTCGGAGCTTCGTACCGTAGTAACTGCGTAGTTACAGATTACGTATAGCTGCGTATAGCTCTGGTGAGGTTAAACGAGTCACAGGAGTTTTTTGAAAAGAAAAGAAGAAAATTGACGAAGCTGCTAAAAGCACTCAAAAAATGGTTGAGTGGCTGTCGAAAACAGGAATGAGTGATATGGAAAAAAAGGTACATTTAGTAGTCTCACTTTAAATGGGTAAATGTAAATGTGCAGTTTAGTGCACATGATTGGAAAAAGTTTTTCCCTTAAAAATCGCTTCTTCCTCAAGTGTATGATTTTTTTATAAAGAGACCAGTAATGTTTTCTACCCGATAATAGATACAATATTATAGCAACTTGAATCTAGGTTTCTTGGAATGAAAAATGTTCTGAAAATTCCTGCAACCTCAGTATCTTACAAATTCATCCAAGAGCGAGTTGGAGCAAGAAGCTGATTTGTTTTCCAAAACCTTTTCGAATGGTGTGTCACTTTCCTTTTCCTCTCAGTTGCTTTCTGTACGGTGAACATTTTCAAACGAAATCAATTCAATGAAAGATGTCAAAGAGCTAGCCCGTTTTTTGATAATTCAAAATGCGTCATTGTCGTCCAGTTATCCAGATGTGTGCGCATATCACTACTGCGAAAGCTGAACGGACTTTCCCTAAATTAAAGTTAATCTAAAACTACTTGCGTACCTCAATGGGACAAAATAGACTTAGTAATGTAGCGCTACTGTCTATTGAAAATCAAAGAGCGCGCAAGATTGACTTTAATAAGGTAATAAACAAATTTTCTTCTGTAAAATCTAGAAAAAAGTGTTTTCAGTTTAAAGTTTCTGCGTTTGTTAAAAAATGTCAAAAGAGCATTTGAAAAACATTCTACATGTAGGATATTGCCTGCAGATTATAATAACTGTTTCTACAAGTTGTGAACAATAAATATCGTCATTAACAGAAAACTGTCGTTCGTACTCAATATTTATACGATATTATCATAACAAGTGATTTTAATATGGGGCTCCAAATTGTCTTTTGCCCCGGGGCCTTTCCAACTCAAGCTCCGGCTCGATGAACCGTTAGATAACCTGTAATAATTCTTAGCTTATTCCTACTGATATTCAGTAGTTCTTCGGCCCGTTTTACACATGTGTCACCTATGAAGGTTTTACTGTGTACCTGCTTTGGAGTGTTCCTTCACTGAAGTCTATGTTGGCTTTGTACCCATTTTTAAATTTGCCCTCTTTGTGGTCCCAAAAGCTGGTTCTGGTCCAACATATGCTGTTGCTGAACCTCTTCTCGCAAGTTCATCAGCTTGTTCATTTCCAGAAATACCGTTATGTCCCGGAACCCACACTAATCTAACTTTAATGTGGTCTGCTAGCCTGGATGTCAGTTCGTATTTTTATCCTATGAGTGTCAGTCCTATGTTTGTTAATACACATTCTAAGACAGCATAAATCTCTGCCTGATTTACAGAGCCTTCTTCCTTGTATGATGGTTCCAAAAAATCCTAATTTAGGCAAAGATCCAACCCTGGGATATACCGTTACCTATTAAGAGTTCTACGTGCCGGTGATGATCTTTTTCTGCCGCTCTTGAGTCAAAGCAGAGAGAACACTGGTCACCGTTTACCGAGAGGTTGCAAGTTATTTACCGGGAGGTGGCAAGTTGGCGCCGGTAAGATCATGCTGCAAATTGGCCAACGTGTTATGTTACAAGCTCTAAATTGTAATCTCTGGGGTGTCATTTCTCAGGTGAAGATTTACTTTTGTAGCAAAATTGCAGTAACTATTCTCTGTTAAGTAAAAAGCGGCCTATGTTGTAAGATGCCAGCTTTATTTTGACGGCAATAAATGAAATGTTAACAAAGTATAGAGTAGGCAAGCCCAAAACTATAACAATAATCTGAATACACGCATACTGTTATTTTAAGAAGTAACAGTTTGTCTCCATCACTAATACCGACTAAATAGAAAACTCGGAAGTAAATGCATCGTCTAGATGACACACTCGGTGATAGTAGTAGTGTGCGGAAATTCCCGGTGGTTTTATAATCAATCCAACAGCAAGGTGTCAAGTCTACGTTTACAGAAACTGAGCTCTTGAATAAAAGAAGAGGAGTTCGCTGTGTTAAAAGCCACGCGGTTCAATTATTAAGTGCTTGCTTGACCCGAGAGCTGCAACAACTACTCAAATATTTAATTGTCCCGCCACTCAACGGGCTGTGATTTGTTATGTCAAACGCTTATTTACTCTCAAAGCCAACTTTTTATTCGAACATTAAGCATTTAAGTCAATTTCTAGAGCGTTGACGCGGAATTTTTGAAAATATTTACTTTATTCGAAAGAAAATATTATCAATTATTAATTTTAATATAAATAGTGGTTCATGAGAGGTTTTTGGGAAACTACGACCTGAGGAGGTTCACTGGCTTTACACAACTGTGATAAGACCAACGATCTCTTATGGAACAATAGTCTGGTGGAGGTGGACAGAAGTGTCCTCAGCCGATAACATATTAACTGCAATCCAAAGACAAGCCCTCCTTGGTATTACTGGGGCAATGAACAGCACAGGGACGGCATCAATGGAAGCCTTGTTGGAATTCCTCCTTTGGAACTTTTTGTAAGGGCGGATGCGGTGATGGCAATTCTTAGGCTGAAATCGGGAGACTCATGGTCCCCGAACAATGTTCCACTGAAATAACTGGGACAATACCAGAAGAACACATATTTTACATAAGTTTAGATAGTATGACACCGGAGAACATATTCAATCAGCGAGTGAATATCATCATCCCACCTACAGTGGCAGCTCGTGAACTTTTTGAGAGAGGAGGCTGGACATGAAACGTTTTTGTAAAAATATACTTTCTGCAGCCAATTTAACCTTCGCGCAGCGGCCGTACCAGCTACCAATTCTCTACACCGAGAAAAAGATTTATTTGTGACAATTAAAATCTTATTATGTCAAACAAATATGATTTTCCATATGGCCTAAGTAATATTTAATTTTTCGTTAAGAAAGGATTTGTTTCAAGTTCGGGAAGTAATATTACCTATGAATAAAACCATATTCATTGTCATTAATAAAATGAATTATCTATCGAAAATTATATTTATTATATTGTGAAATTGTATCATGTTTGTCTCGAACATTATTTATTAAGGAACAATGACAAAATAGTTATATTAACCTTTGAAAGCATTTAAATTAAATAAAGTAGCTTTCCAATAGCAAATACTTATTTTTGCGGGCTAACTATATTGTTTTATCATAAGATAAATTATTCTATGGCAGAATGACATTTCTTTATCATAAAATAATGTATTGTCTCGGTAAAATATATTTCTTTACCATAAAAAAATATATTGTTTGGTTTAACGATATGTTTTTTATTTGTAAAAAATGTATCGTCCCATCAAATTATATTTATTTGCTGGAAACGAATGTTTCTTAAGAAAACTATCAATTTTTACTAAAATTAAACATATTCATCATAACCGAACCATCATTTTGATGAACAATATATTGCGTCGATGGTTAGTCTTGACACGGATTAAAATGACAGTATTTGTATCACAAACATATCTAAAAAAAATTAATTGTCTTATCTATTTATGCATGAAACTGTTTAGTAGGAATGCAGGATATGAATAAAAGACTTGTTGCTGAATATTTTGATCTATTAAAATGAAAACTATACATTTTTAAAATAGGAAAGCATACATCTTTACAATTAAACATACCTACATAATCTAAAACATAACCCTTTGTCTAACCGTAATTGTGTTCATTAAACTTTTTCCATGCATAGTAGTTTTTTGGAGTACCTAGATCTGACAGGTTTAATTGAGAAATGTGTATGTTTGAAATACATTTCGCTTGGCTACTTCTACCTACTTGAATATAACCTAACATTTATTTTCTTACCTTCAAAGAGATTTCACTATTTCTGGAATCGCCATGCATGTGTTTAACAATTCATGCATTTCTATATCATTAGACTCATTTTTGTCCAGAGCACTTTAACCACAAACTTTACAATAATCAGTAAAATTGCACATCTATGAATTTCACTGACTCACTCCAAACGACCGATACGATTCTGAATAATAAGGCAGAGTGGGGTGACAGTTCTTTATATTAATTGCCACATAATTTGTGGGCTAATGTGATTTCTTACGGGTGAAGAAATATGGGATTTGGAGTAAAGAAGTTTTTTATGTAACAATAAATGTACAAATATACTCAAATACTTATTTTTTCGGTATGAAGTAGATGTTATTTGAGGCTAATAATCTATAGGCTTATTTCAAAAATGGAAATCTCTGTCAAAACTTCCAAATAATTTACTATGAAAATTTAATTTGTTGTTCTAAAGTGATGGAATATTATTCAAGATGTTAGGTATTTCATGACAAAATATTATATAGTGCTTCGTAAACTTTTATAGTTTCTGAAAAACAATTGTATGAAGGTGTGCATGGAGAAGAACAAATTTCTTCACATTAAAGAAATTACACTCGAATAAATCATTTTTTTATACCAAAATTTCCCAATTATAAAAGCCAAATCTTGGGATCATAATTAAAACAAGAAATCAAAGATTTTTTTTAAAACTTCGCGTTTGTCTTTAACTATATGGTTATGGTTTTCTATTTCGCGTGTACGAGCGGAGTCAATCACATTAACAATATTTTATTTACCGGTTAATTTAAACTCAATACTTGATATAATATGTTCCTGGGATTTTTTCCAACAATTCCAACAATATAATTTATAGTGTACATCAGATCCCGTTAACCATGAATATTTTTTATAATTGTCAAAGGTAATACCACGATTGCTTCAAATTTTATCGATAATTTTTTCTTTTCCACGAAAACTTGTT
>CAJUYI010000087.1:10439-22221 GCA_910591695.1 Galerucella pusilla
TCTCAAGCTTGTTGCTTGTAGGCAACAAGCTTTCGAAATCTGTCATATAATTTTTTCGAACAATCATCAATGTCCTTGGGTTATTACTACTGATGAGAACCCCATGGGGATCATTTATGTCTTAGCGTTTCGAAGGTAGGTAATTTGAAAATATTTTCACTAGTAATACCACTAGAGGTCAAATTATTTCCGGACATTTTTTCGAGCTCATGAATATTTTGAAAATTATCCCGAGTCGAAGACAAGGGATAATTTTCTAAAAATATTCATGAGCAAGAAAAAATTTCCGGATTTAATTTGACCTCGTGTGGTATTCGGTAAGAAAATTCAATAATTGCGTTTTCAATATAAACAGTAATCATAATGGTCCAAATAATTTAGAGAACATCTAAGCTCTAGTTGAAATGAATCAAAATTATTATGTGAACAAATAAAAATTAGATTGTCAAAAATAATAATCTGTCATTATGAACGTCAAAAAAAATTTCCAGTATAATTCGTTGTTGGGTACCCACCAGGAAAAAATGTTCTCTAAAATTTATCCGTTGCGATGGTGATCTGTCAGAAATACACGTTCTGATTGGTTAAAAATCACATGTGTGGAATTTTCTGTGAAATTTCCTACAATTTTGGTTCCAATCAATTTTTTGAAAGGATTGATTTTTTTCGATTCATACCCGAAAAGAGGGGGTGAATTTTTGGTTATCGAATAAATCGTTTATTTTCAATTTTACGAAAAAAATTGTTTGTTTTTGCTTGTTTCCAAGCAACAAGCTTTCGAAATCTGTCATAAAATTTTTTCGAACAATTATCAATGTCCTTGGGTTATTACTAATGATAAAAACTCTTTGGGATTTTATCGTTTGTGTCTTAGCATTTCCAAGGTAATTTAGAAATATTTTCTGTGAATAAGTGAACTGTCAATCTGACTGTTATACAAAATGTAAGTTTAAAGATTTGAAAACAAAAATAATAATTTAATCGACCAATTAAAAGAGAATAATAGTATTTGGATAAAAAATGATCTTACCGAATATACCTCGAACATTGATAAATTTTAATAATTCTGCCATAACTTCCTCAGGCGTGTTGTTCTAAGGTAACACGCTTTTGGAATCTATGACAAGATTATTACAAATTATCAATGTCCTTGGTATATTATAGCTGATAAGAACTGGTAAGAACTTTTATAAGGGCAAATATTGATTATGTAATAAAAAATAACACAAAATCATTTCAGATCTAATTCACAAATCCAGTGTTTGTACCTACAAACTTGTTTATTCCTTTATTACCCTTTCCATGTATTTATGTTGATTAAGTATCTATCCGAATTTTTCTTTTATAAATTATAATGGAATTCTTAAGCTCGGTTTCTGGAAAGCTTGTATATATTAATCAGTTTCGTACTTGTTTAATGAATAATTTTTGGATAATTATGCTCAGAGACCTATTCCATCTCATTCGTCGCAACTGAACTGAATTACTAAGTACACTGAATGTTCCAAATTTGGAGGCAGAAGTATTTTCAATCCGCATTGAGCTGTCAAGCCATGACAGGAAAGTTGTGTGTACCAAAATGGATTTATATTCCGTCCTCTTGATTAATTGTCGTGAAAATCCGACAGAATTATTCAATATCGCTCCACAACGTTCCATTAACAATGTAAGTTTCAGGTTTCTTGAAAATTACACGATCTTAAGGGTCGAAGTGATTAATGAAGGAAGCGCTCCCGATAATGGAATATCGCGGCAGATAAAGAGGCGGGAAAGTATAAAAACTTTTAAAAAGGAAATTTAAATGAGGGCATGCAAATAATTAATTAATTTCCCTGTGTGCACCAATCGCACATAGAGTCAAAGCAGTTTCTTATCAGTAGTAATAGCTCAAGGACATTGATAATTGTTCGAAAAAATTTTATGACAGATTTCGAAAGCTTGTTGCTTGGAAACAGACCGACGCCGTAGGCGTAGGCGGAGGTCTGTTGCCTACAAGCAACAAGCTTGAGAAAGTTTTCATAAAATTTTTGAGCATTTATGAATGTCCGAGGGTTATTCGGATAGAAAATTTTTTGTTCTAGTATTACAACCAAATCGTGACATTTCAAAATATTAAATATTCGAAACTTCAAAATCGGAATAAATCAATATGTATCCATAGCAACGTGAAAATTGCCCATGCTCTGTTACCAGTGTAATGTTGACATGATTGGCTGAGATTGTTTATATGATATAAAATGAGGTAATTTGATTGGTTTTTGGAATTGTCAAAAAATTGTCAGTAGTAATACCCCTAGGGTCTTGATAATACCGAAATAATTCTGTCATAGAGAATGCTGAAAGCGTGTTGCTTGATAATAGCCCAAGGCCGCAGGCTTAGGGCTATTATCTTTAAGCAACACGCTTGAATTTTGAGTATTTATCAAGACCCGAGGATTATTGGATAAGATAATTTTAAACTCTGTAGATATCAAAAAATTGATTGTCAATCTGGCGTTTAATAATTTTCAATACAAACTTTATTAGTCTTGATCAAATATTATTTATTTTTATTTAAAACTACAGTTGTGAAAAGTGCAATTGGTAAATTAATTGAATCGTTAGATGCAAAACCAAATCTTCGCGACACTTTAATCCAGTTGTCAGTTTGATGTTTAATTAATTTTTAATAAGAAATAAACACCAAACTGGAAACACCACATGTAGGGTATTATCGCTGTAATACAGCGGTAACGGGATGAAATTTGACACATGACTTGAAATTGAGTAATTTGATTGGTAACTATATTCAGTAGAAAATTATCACGATAATTTTTTACCGAATATTGTAACCAATCAAATCACTCAATTTTGAGTCATGTGTCAAATATCATCCAATCACCTCAGGATTACAGCGATAATACCCTACATGTGGTGTTTTCAGTTTTTAGTATTAAAAATTAATTAAACGTCAAACTGACAACTGGATTAAAAATGTCGCGATGATTTGGTATTGCATCTAACGATTCAATTAATTTACCTATTGTACTTTTCACAACTGCAGTTTTAAATAAAATGGATAATATTTGTTTGATAACTAATAAATTATTAAACTTCAGATTAACAATCTATTTTTTAATATCTACAAAGTTAAAAATTATCTTATCGAATATTCCTCGGGTCTTGATAAATACTCAAAATTTTGTTATAGAGAATGCTTCAAGCGTGTTGGGGTGTTGGGCTATTATCAAGCAACAAGCTTTCAGCATTCTCTTTGACAAAATTATCTCGGTATTATCAAGCCCTAGGGGTATTACTATACTGATAGCACCATCACTATGAACATCTTTAGGAAGATTGGTATAAATGTGGATATCTATTTTAATTGGAAACACAACCAAAAGAAATTTTGAATGTTTTTGATTTTTTTTCTTTCAGATTATCGACTACGGGAACTCTCCCACTCACCCTAGGTCAGTTTTTTGTTTTGTTTTACTTCAATTCTATCAATTTAGTATCAATTCCAAAGTCCCAATGGGGGTCACTATTTCTGTCATACCAAGGAGCATTAACAATGCGCATTAGCACTATATTTTTACATGGCCGGATTTTAACTAACATTCCGGGGAAGTGGGGATATACAATGGAAAATATTTCCAACAGAAATTTTACTTTTCCAAACGAAAGTATAATATGTAATATAGACTGCTTTTCTAGATTTGCGGGAAAATTCCGCTCGAGCTTTCGATGCAGCTTGAAAGCATAGCTTGCAGCTCGCAAATGCCTGTTTGTCCATAAATTTTTGAGATTTGATTGTATCAAAAAATTATGGGCATTAAAATTGTAGGTAATTTCATACCCTATGAGATGATGTAATGCAATATTTCATCAATTTTTGCAAAATGGTTTTCAAGCGACAAATATAATCTGAATAACAATAACGACTTCATGATATATGAAAATCTAGTAGTCCGGCACCTGAAAACGTTGGTGTTTTCAGATTTCGAAAATTCAAAATGGCGGCTTCATAAAATTTCAATATATACTTTTTTCAATATTGTCTCATTTCATAAAGATTAACGCTATCGTTACGCGGTTTACTGCAATCGATGGAGAATAAGCTGCAGTTTTATAAACAATAACAAGAAAATTGAAAAAAAAATGTTCACAATATTTTTCACGAGTTTGACTGAAAAAAAAAGTTTTTCCTCGTTTGCCTTAAATTTGACGTTGGAAAATATGATTCATAGATTCATTGATATTTTGTTGACGTTTGTATTGTAATATAATGGCTTTCAATTTGGTTGTTAGTATTTTCCGCATAATCAATGAAATAACTGCCTTCGGTCCGATTCATATCCTTTCTGTTGTGAAGGTGGAGTAGGCTGGGGATTATACACCGCTATATAAAGACTTATTCCCGAATTTTTTTGAGCTTTAAATTTCGTGTCGTATGTGGTGCCCCACTCATAACTCGAACGCGACAAGATTGTGATTTTCAAATGCTTGTCAACTATCAATTTCGCTTTTGCTATTCAATAAACGTACAAACACTACAAATATCACAAGTTGCATCTGAAAACTTAACCTACCTGAATGATATTATTATTATAAAATATTACAGAAATCAATCGAATTGGTTTTCACTTCAACACTATCAATTTCTCGAAAAGCTCTGTTTGACAGTTTTCAACCGGCTTCATTTTCTGAATAATCAACAGTAACGGAATATGCAAATCAAACGGAGTATTAAAGAAAAATCCCAATTCATCAATGCCTTTTTGTCATATCTTCAGAAATTTGAGATTTTCATGGATGGATTAGTTTATGCTTATATAAACGATGGTCCGTGACAACAAAAATGCGAAATATTTTACCGAGTGAGGTATGGAACAATGGATGAATCGGCTAAGCTGTTCTCAAATAGAATTTGATTTGGTTTTTTTGTTATTGCATGAAGTTCATTCGAGAGTTTTCATCAAGCCAATTTTATTTAACACTTTTTATAGCGTCAAAGAAATTCACTGGTCCCAGTTTATTCCAAGTTGTTCTATGTTTGTACAGATAATTCGGTTTTCTACATAGGAAGATTTCAGCAATTTGAAATGAAATTGATTTTTTTGGAATGTACTTGGGATCAATTATTCATGTATGAAAGTGTCCCTTCAGCTTTGGATTATTTTCATAAATTCAGGAATACATTCCTTTGGAGTTTGTGACGCAGCTTCACGAGCTCATAGACAACTATATAAAGAGACTAAACATAAATAAAACCCTCAGTCACTTGCACTGGGGTGCCGACGAAATCGTATTATTAAGAGTATAAAGACAAAGAGCTCTTGTTCACTCGAAGCTCGATTATTACGGTTGCTTTATTCACATCTCCAGCCCCCAAATCTGTCACAGATTCACTGAACTCTACACAATACCGCTTTTCGACTCTGCCTTGGTGTCTTTCGCTCTAGCCCTGTTGATAGTCTCCATATTGAAGCTAATGAACCACCCCTCTCCCTAAGACAACAATCACTACTCCTCTTATATGCAACCTCAGTATCCTCTTATCCTCTCAATCCTTTTCATTCGCTTTTCACTTCAACGACCAATATCCCTACTAACCCTTGAACAATTATTGATTCTCCAATTACTCACTTCTTTACTCAAAGATACTGACCTCTTTACCAGTAACTTCTTCTCCTCCTCGAACCAAAAATATCCCTACAATCGATACCTCAATCACCATAGGAATCTCCCACTGCACTTGTGAAGAAAGCATTCCTAGAATTACTAATTACGAATTTCCAAATCTTGAGTTGTCTATATGTCCTTCAGAACTGTCTGATGGTAGTATTCTTGGAAAATGTACTAATTTTTTTAAGGCGACTAACACACAAGAACATAACATCGATGTACCTGAAAAACCACTACAAGAAGAACCGCAATTAATTACTTACAAACCTTTACCATAACATGTGAAAAATCTAAATTTAAAATCTCCTCTAATTTTAAAGATGTTGATAACGTTAAAATCGCGAATAAACCAATTAAGAAGGTATCTAATGTTTTTTCAAAATTGAAAGATAGAATAAAAAAAGAACAACATTCCAATATTATATACAAAATTCCTTGTAAATATTGTGAACAAATTTACATAGGACATGCTGCAAGACACCTAAAAGACCGTATAATTTTGCATAGAAGTGATTGCAAACGATAAGTGAATCGATGAGCATTAGCCCAACATGCCCATAAGACCGGACATTGTATAGACTTTGAGAACACTGAAGTACTTGACAAATGTGAAAATTATACATAACGACTTTTTATTGAATATCACAAGAAGAACTGACGGACTCAATTCAATTTACTCAAACCTTATAGACCTAGATTTGAAACTGAAAGAGGAAAGATATAATAATCATTCCGTAACTAATACTAGTCCAAACATTGACACAGAAACTGGAATCAATCAATGAACGAACGGACAATTAAATAACACCTTTAAAATCGCTATTTACCAACACAAATTAATAAACATTTTATTTGTCAATTTCAATTTTGATATTAGTTTGTGCCTGCATAGGTAATCAATGGTAGTAGCCATGGCTGAGCATTCCGACGTAATTTGTTGTGTCGTCTCTATTGTTTGTTGAAACCTTCTGCACTTGACCGACACGATGTTTGGATCTCTTATGTCAAATTTCTTGTAATTGTTGGTATTAATTACTTGGTCTTCAATCATCATCATAAATCTTCCTGTTTCTTGAAATGATAATCCATCACAGAGCCACTTATTCGATGTTTCCCTGTCGATATAAGGTTGATTGAGGTCGTGATAATGTCGACCATGCAGCGCTTGCTGTGCCTACTTCGCCTGTTGTTCAGAGGCTGTAACGAGTATCTTATCAGGGTTCACAAGATCTAAATGGGTAAAGTTTTCACTTGATTCCGCGACCAGCTCATGCAATTCAGATGATTGTGCCTTGCCAATAAAGAATTTTTGGAGTTTTGATATTCATTTGTGATATAAATAACTATGTTTGCTAAAGATCTGCTTCCCTCTTCTCTTGGTAGTGTGGTCCTGATAACTGATGATGTCGTGTGGTGGCATTTGTGTTTGGTAATCATGTAACGCGTTGTCCTTCTGATATCTCCCAAGTCTGTTTTTGTCCACTTCATAATTTTAAATGAGTATGTCAGTATCGTATGGCGTAGGTATTTTTTGCTTCGGCGGTATTTCATGTTTTAAACTGGGATTTCATTTATCATGGCATTTATAATGTACCCTTTGGGTAATTAATAACACATCTCTGTAAACGATTTCACACTTCTCGATATTCAAGGTTTTTCACTTGCTCGATACAAATCCCATTCGTATATCAATTTTTAGTGATTTAAAGTTAATGTTGAATTTGACGCTGGTTTGATTCGTACATTTTGATGTCATCCATTAATAAAAGGTGGAAAACAGTGGTTTTGATCCGTGATCCGTATCGTTGAGTGGATTGGAGAGTGGCTTTGTTGACAAACATAATTAAAATGAACAAAGGGAGTCACCGTGCAATATCCTCATGCGGGTAGAAACTTTATCAGTTTCGAGATATTGACCATTTATCAGCAAATGGAGGATCATTTGCCAGTGCTTCATCGATGATTTAGGAAAGTAGCAAGAGTTGGGTGTACTTTGTAAATTTGCAGAACTTTAACTAGCCAGGAATATGGAACGCTATGAAATAATTCCCTGTAATCTACGGAAGCCGGGTAGATGTAGCTCTGTTCCTTTTGCGCCAATTTCAGTCGATGGTGATAATATGTGGAATTGATGTTGCCATTGCTCCGTTTGCGCGTCAAACTTCTTATACCAGTAGTTTCGGACATGGTCAATTTCTGGGTGCCGATTCTCGGGCCAGAGATTAGCGGTCCCCTAGAGAAAAGATCTTTTGTCTTAGTCACTGATGTGGCAAAGTAACCAAGCGAAATTCAAACCAAAAATGTGTTCTCTTGGAAAGTTCTACTGCCTCAATCAAGTATACAGCCACTGGGTGTCTTTCAATTACCGTATCGGAGACTTTGGTTGTGATTGTTCACTGTACCGCTTAGTTACCTGTAAACTAACTTCTTATTTTTACTGAATGAGTAATTCTGCTGTTTCCTTTTTGTACCCTTGACATATCGTGACAATCGGATTCTGCACTAAACTTTTGCATGAGTTAATCCATATATCACATACATATCTATGAACATTTGGATGATATTGGAACTTGAATGAGGGGATTACAATAATTGGTACCGCTGAAGAAGTATTTTCTGACCTTGGTGTTACTCCCAGAAGTATTCAGGAACTTTTTTTTCCAGTTGTGTGCAGAACGAACTAGTCCATACTGTTCACAGAAACATGAAAATAAACTGGAAATTACTTTTGAAGAACCAACAACAATAATCGTATCTGGTGAATTCAACCAGTGGTTGATTTAGTGAGAAATCGGTGCTGCGTACTATATCGATGAACTTATGATTCCTTCCCTTGGACGTTCTGGGCTCTGTCAATACATCAAGAACAAACCTTAGCCAGTTGGTCTTAAGAACTTTGTTTCAGCAGCACCAAATAAAACTGTGACTGATTTTGAAATTTATCAAGGAACAACCACAATTTAAGGCTAGTAGATACTTTACCTAAAAGTAGGTTCGTATTTTCGATAGATACTTCCCCACACTACCTCTGTTCCCAAAGTTATTTGTTATAAGTACATGATATTGGAACTGTAATAACAAACCGCTTAAAAGGTTTCAAATTTCAAATAATCAAACGAAGAGAGGTGATACCAAGCAAATTGTGAGCACCAATGAGGAACTTTTTATTACTAGGCCAGACGATAGGGGTCACAACTACAAGAAATTAGCAATACGACTGATTTTTTTTCTAATAAGTACCTACCTCAAAGTTTGTAGATTAATATCAGAAAAAGTTAACCAGTCTATTGATTTCCCAAAATTAAAAACTTTTTTCTTTCGAAGTTACTTAATATTTCGCACTGGGAGGAAGGTAAAAAAAGGTAGAAGATAGAAAGGTAAAAAAAATACCACCGAGTAGGAGAAGTGTTTTGCATTAAAAAAGGTCTCTTGCGTTTTTTCCGTGCGAGCAATGGTTTGTCCGGAAAAAATTCGGTAAACTGAGAATGTATTCCGCATTCGCGCGACTCTATTTTCTAATGCGCTCCAGAGTACATTATAAACTATTGTACAGTTATAATGTGATATATAAATAATTGTAGCAGGGCGTTTTGAGAAGGGAAGTGTCAGCCTCAAGATGGCATTTTTTTGTTATAGCACATAATCATTTTTAGCAAATTTCTCATATAAAATATTAATATTATATTCTAATCAAAAACCGAGTATCTCGATAAAAAATATATTACATAATAAGGAGGCATTTAAACAAATTTTCTAAAGAGAAAAACTGTTATTTAGGAGGTCTGTTCCATAAATAAAATTCACGGATAATTAATTTTTCTTAATTACGAAATACGGTACTTTTCATTATCTTCTAAATTTTGGAAATCTTGAATTTACCGGAAAATTTATATATTAAGTACTGTAACTTCAATAAAACTGAGGTGATTTTAACGGGGTTTGCGTGGAAATGTTGGGAAACTTCTGATATCAAGAATATATAAGCAAAAATTAATTAATTGACACACATTTGTGGATTTAATGACTTTTTGTATTATATGAAAAATAGCAATTTTTATAGATTCTGGTGGGAATCTTCTTTATTTTTTCAAAATAAAATTTGATACTCCTGTAATATGAAGATAAATATTCAACGAACAAAATGTATATAGTGGAAAGGTATAAAAGAGGATTCATATATAATTCCAAGATATAATTTTAAGATATAATTTTTTGCACAACTTTTTCGAATAAAAATATGTAAAAATTAATTTTCCACCTTTTATTTATCTTTCACAACCTTGGCTCTCACCAAAAATTTAAAAGCAATTCGAATTGAATATTTATATTTTTTTCCGCGATTCAGAAGTAGGTCTTCCGCCGTGCAGCAGAGTCG
This sequence comes from Galerucella pusilla, assembly GCA_910591695.1. Lineage (NCBI taxonomy): Eukaryota > Metazoa > Arthropoda > Insecta > Coleoptera > Chrysomelidae > Galerucella > Galerucella pusilla. Next base: position 20,482 of record CAJUYI010000087.1, read on the forward strand.
CGCGGATGCGGAACACATACTTCGTTTACCGAATTTTTTCCGGACAAACCATTGCTCGGACGAAAAAAACAGACATTTTTATTGCAAAGCACTTCCCCTACACGGTGGTATTTTTTATTTTTTTTCCACCTTCCTCCCAGCGCGAAATATTCAAGAATTTAGAAAAAGAAAAGTTTTTGGATTTTTTTTCCAATTTGGGAAATCGATAGACTGGTAAACTTTTTTTATATTAATCTACATACTTTAAGGTACTTATAAACAAGAAAATCAGCCGTATTGCTAATTACTTGTACTTTTGGTTTAGAATAACTCCTACCGGCTGGCCTAATCAGAGTGGAAATAGATCGGTGATAATGTCATCTAACGCTGAACAAGAGGAACATTTCCAACACAAAAGATAGGACGGTTTTAAACACAGGCCGATTATGAATGATTTGCAAAACCTCTTTTATTGCAGATTAGAGATCACGAGCTTCATACAACAAATGCAACGTATATATTTGTATGAACAAAAATCAAAATTGTTATTCGATATTCCCTGTACAATGATTCAAAACGAATAAATATGTTATCATATATATTTTCAATAAACGGTTTCAATAAACGACCTGGCACAACAATGTATATTTTTATTCGGTTTCACTACTAGCTTCCACATACAGAGTGTCCCACGACAATTAAGACAAGTAATATATCAGAATTGGGCAGTAGTAGATAATTATAATTTTGGGGGTATCAATTAGAGCATATGCTGCATCTTTTCTTGTTATTGTGTTACCCAATGAGTTATTTGTTTTTGGTCACGTGACGTCGCATTCAAAATTATTAATGGAACACCCTATATGTTTTCGTGATTTTCGATTCTCCCTGAAGTGCTGATTTCGTAGAAACCACATTCTTGGGGTCTAAATTAAATATTTACAGAGATACAGGGTGTTAAAAATCACCTATTTTTCAACTTTAGGTCATTGTCTTGTGAAAATTGCTCAATATTTGGCAAAACGGCTTACATCTTCCTATATGCCACTATCAAAGTTGATCTCTGATACAAGATAACGGTGTTTTCTCATTACCAGTATTGTTAGATTGTATCAATATTTTTTGTTAAATCCTCCCAGAAGTTGGATTTCACATTCCAGTCAACCTTTTTTCTCCAATGTCATTTCGAATCGGATAAGGCCCACTGTCCATGCATCGTTGCGTCGGCGTAGCGTACGAGACAAAAATACGAAGGGAGTACGTTTGCCTGCTGCAGACAACGCTTACATATTGGGACCTGTCGACGAAGCGTAATCAGCACGTATTTGTAGAGAAGCATTCTCGCCTGCCTTGCCAGTAGTCAAGCGTAAGCTGCGTGCTCTATTAGATGTCTCTGATGTAGTTGTACAGAACGCTAGACGTATTGTATACTGACCGCTTTCGTCCTTTCGTACGACACATGAACAGAATTTAAGCGTAAGCGTATCGTCACTTTGAATATGATACAGCGACGCGATAATACATGGTCATTTGGGTGGAATCATAATTTTCTGTGATCCAGGTCAGGTTCAAAATTAAATGGCACTCCTGAACCACTCCTGAACACTCCTGAACTCCTGAACTCCCGAACTCCTGAACCTGAACCTGCTCAACTCGAACAAGTTTTGTAATACTGTCATAGATTTTCGATATAAACAAAAATGTTATATATGTTATGAAACTAACTGTTTTTAAATGACTCCACAATATATTTGTAAAAAT
>CAJUYI010000087.1:22621-76236 GCA_910591695.1 Galerucella pusilla
ATTTTTACAAATATATTGTGGAGTCATTTAAAAACAGTTAGTTTCATTTAAAACCATATGATGAGTAGATTCCACGAAGTGAGGGTTTATACAGTTAACTCAAAAATGTTATAGTTTGTGAGAATGTAATGATAATAGATCAAAGTTTCAATTGCCCGAATAAATAAATAAGTCATAAATTTGATTGAGCATTACCATAGTCTTTTGAACTATCTCATTTTCTATATAAATGTTCACGGGGGATAGGAAAAATGATCGTTTCATAACATTACCACTTAGAAATGTTCCAATTTTCCATTTTAGCAATTCTGTATAAGCAAAAGCGATAAGATGTGGGTCTCCCATCATTTCATTTCTTGGTAAAAACATTTCAAACACGTGATAAAGGAATTCTTCGAAACATTTATATCACGATTTGGTAGCAAAAAATTAAGAATTTAGAGACTGCAAATCTACTTAAATTGATACTTCCATGGTAATAAAAATATAACATTTGAGTATTTCCAAACGACCACGTTCCAAGCAATTGAATAATACACTTTGGGCTTTTTCCGAGCTTTCAGAGAGCTTGGCTCCTGGCCCGCATAGTCATATCCTATACCAGTTCCTTCTATTGCTTCTCTATTGCCATCGAATGGCATTCTTTTCATGTATGGTAATGGAATTTGAAGCTTAATTCCGTAAGGCATCTCTTTGAAAAGTGATACTTTTTCATCATACCATCTCGTGGCATGTTCCAGGTTCAATATCGTATTATTATGTAATTTTTGAACTACACGTGAACTGTGACTGACCTGTATCACTTGTATGTTCGGATATTGAATGTATGACTCATTGGCAAGTAACTTTGATAATTGTGACGGTGGTAGGGACAAAAGAGCCTACAGCCGGAAAGTCGGTCAACCCAATTGTTCTGTATTTTGAAACTACGAATAAGTGAATCGATGTGCTCCAATAATCTATAAGAAAAAAGTGGGACCTACTAAAATATCGATATAATATAAAAAAGCAATATAATCAAAATTTTTATAACTGAAAAAACGTTTTCACTAACTCATTACCAGAACTTTGAAAACGGATTAGACTCCGCACATACACACATTCTCGTACAACGACTATATGCCAATTTTCGCATCTCTAAGAGATGCTAAATCAATTCCTCACCTGTTTTATGGAAATTGATGTGCTTCAACGAGACACCCCTTCGTGAAGCGCACTGACGCCAACGGGGCCTTTCAAGCTTTAGTTATGCACTCCCAAGCGTCACCTTTTACGCCTTTCTACTCCATCATCCCAAACAGCAATAGCTATACTTTTTATCTTTTCCATTCTTTCTATTTCGGTTATGCAGAAGCCACACACAAGTCGCTGATATGTCTTTTATTTGCCGTCACGTGTCTAATTTCACCAAAAAGAGAAATTTTAAAAATCATATGCAACTACTGCTATTGGTGCTACTATGAAATAATTTATAGACGAGGGCAAAAAAATCTGTGTGTAAAAAGGTGAAGTAAAATAAAAAATATCAATTGAAAGCAACCTAGTGCCCATATAACTTATGAATATTGAACTTAATAAACAATTTCCATAATTGAGCATATGGAAATAAATTTCCATCAATCACATAAAAAACCAACGGAATTAATAAAAAAATGATTTAAAATAACAATAAACTATGTAACTGATGGTTCAATGAAATTGGAAATTATTTCAAGTGCGTCATAAACACACGGAGTGAGGTCTTCAAAATGAGAAATTCTGAAGTTTTCATTGTTGGCAGCTGCTCGTCGAATGCAATTGAGAAATTTAAACACCTTTGGTGATTTTGCTGAGACATTTTCCAGAACAATCCACGATCTATCCTAGCATTTGATCTATAACATTATTTCTATAAAATATTTGGAGTCAACTGAACAAAGTAAAAATCCAAAAATTGAAATTTTTATAATGTTGAATGATCAAACAAATATTTCAAATTATTGTCAAGATTTCTTTCCAAGCACTGGAAATGAGTTACTGCTTGTTCAAGTTCTGTGTATTGCTACTTATAGATAAATAGAGATTGTGAGTTATATGTTTGTGAAGGATTTGTTGATCCTACTCAATGTTTCAAATTGTGATGCTCTTCATTTCTTGGGGTAACTTAATTAAAATAGAATCATTTAGAAGCCGATTAAGAACGTTTTGTCACATCATTCACGCTTTAAAAATTCAAGCTGCTGATTATGATTATTAGCGCAGATCCAGATGTTTTAGTTTTGACGATAAAGTTTGAGACAATGCTAACACTTCTTGGTAACTTTTGTGGTTTGACGGTTCATGCATTAAGGAATAATTTTGGGATGTCATTTGGCTGCTCAATCCCTAGGCCAAAACGTTTGTTGTCGTGCTTTACCAGCATTATACGCTCTCAGTGCAGCTTAAAAGCTGTATTCCTGGATTTTGTTCCAAAAGCTTCATGACATTTGGGAACAATTCATTGAATTGGAAACCATTTGCACCTATCTTTTTGCGAAAAATATCAACTGCTCTTGAACTTTGATATAAATTGATTTTGCTAAATCTCGGCATTGGCTTGAATTTATTGAGAATTATTTGCACATCATATGCTCCAAATTTACACATACATACAGCACAAATATACTGTAACAGAATGTATCTACAACCAAAATTTTTAATTAAATAATTGTATAAAACTGTCAAAACATCCTGTAGATAGCATTCTGTCACAAGTACAAATATTTTAAATTAATTTATAAGGAAACATAAAATTTAGAGGGTTCTATGGAAATCTGTGGAAAGGTAGGAATTAAACATTGAGAGTAAAAAACTTACCAATGAAAATTGTTGTAATCCAATATCCAATCCAGAACTTTTTAGTACGGTTACCATGGAAAAGGAAAATAAAAGGTGGTTGTTGAGTTGGGAAGCAAAAACGAGAAGGTTGGTGAGTTTTCTTGGAAAAAGAAAGAAAAAGTTTTAATAGCGAGTTTTTCCTTGGTATTACCAAGGAAATGTAGCAGAGTTCGCCAAAGAAAAACTGTACAAGTTTCAACAAACTTGTATTTGGTAAATATACCTACATATTATTATACTTTGGGTATTTTGATCCAGTTTTAAGAAGTACCGTTGTCCGTTTTTGGTTATTGGAATAACCAAAGTAGATATCAAAATCATCTTCGTGTTGCTGTGAGGCTTGGAGGCTTCTTTACAATTTTCCCTGCTTCGTCTGAAGTTGCTGGTGAGGATTTTCTCACTGAGCCCTTGTAAAATTTGAATATTTTTGCGTAAGCGCATTTTATTGATAATTGTGTTATATTTTTGGGTATTTTTGTACTATTTGTATAACAATATTTATTATTTAGGTTGCTTTTTACTTTAATATTCCAACTTTGATTTGAACCATAGAATTAAATTGTTCATTGACATATGACATAGTTCATAGAATATTGTAGGTGCGTTATCTAGATGTACCATAGAAAAATATATTTATGTTTATAATTAGGTATCTCATATTTAAATTAAGAAATAGTACTTTTCAATTTTAGTAACTATTTCATTTATTATTCATTTGCGCTTATATCTAATTATGTCTCGTTCACTTTATTTTCATTTAGAGAACAACTAGATAAATAAATTGTCATTTTAATTTTCGTTGGTTTTTTATTTTATGTTGGGAGTACTGGTATAAAAGGTTCAAGGAAAATTACACGAATTCGGAAATTATAATCCTACTACCCGTTCACCCTGATAGGAATATAAGTCTCTTGTTTATTTTTTTTAATTGAGCTAGATCTAAACAAAATCAATAATTTCATTTTAAGTAAAACCATTAAAACTCTATTATAAATTCTCAGATTATAACAACCTTGATTAAATTCTTATACTATGATTGTCTCTATAACTTTTTCAAAATGAAATTAAATTATTACAAAAGATTGTAATAATACATATGGATTAATGTAGACCAAACTTCCAGGGCAATCCACAAAACAACCATTGCCGGAACTTTTTATTCAGCCCTGGAGATGTTTGAATTATTGTATTTTGCTTTGCAAATATATTAATCATTATTACCAAAATGAAAAATATTTATTACACATTTTGCTTTTGAATAATTGTGTTGAAATTTGATTATTCATAATAAATAACTTTGTTCACGACCACCTAATAATAAGTCAATATTTTACTTCATAGATAAAAGTATTTGTTGTCCATATATCACTACAGTGGAATATAATATATCTCCAGAGTGACCTATGGTAATTCACGCTTTTGAGTATCTGATCGACTCGTTTGATGATTCTCATTCTGAGTAAAACTCGTGGGAAATGATGTCAATTTTTTCATCATTTTCTTGTTATTGTTCATAAAACTACAACTTCTGTCTATCGATTTCGCAGTGAACCGCGCATCGATAGCATTAATGTTCATGAAGTTAGACAAGATTGAAAAAAAATATATACTTATTGAAATTTTGTGGGGGCGCCATGTTGAATAATCGAAATCTGAAAACACCAACGTTTTAAGGTGCTGGACCACTATATTTCCATATATTATGAAGTCCTCATTGTTATTCTAATTATGTTTGTCATTAAAAAACAATTTTGCGAAATTTTTCTCAATTTTTCAAAAAAGGGTTGTGAATTTTCCCTCGAATTGCATTACGTCATCTTCCAGGGTATAAAATTATCTACAATTTGATACCCATGTTTTTTTTGTTCAATCAAATCTAAAAAAGTTATGGACGAAAGACTGTTGCATTTCACGTGCTGTAAGCTATGCTTGCAAGCTGCATAGCAAGATCGAGTGGAATCTATTCACAAATCTGGGAAAATAGTCTATACTACATATACTTTTGTTTGGAAAAGTAAAATCTCCGGTGGAAAATTCCAAGACGAATTTCGGCCTAGCTAAACGGACTATTTGAATAGCATACGCTGCTATGACATCACTTCACTCACAACATTCCGGCACATATATAATAGGTGCCTAGATATGGGTGTACTGTACAATATGAAATAAACTATTAAATATGCATATTTTGTTTGGGAAATTTGTTTTTGATATAATATATCGTGCCAGTAAAATATCGAGATTCTTAGTAATCCAGATCCCAAGTTTCAAAACCTTCCTTTCTCTCATTGTTGTATCATTTTCATCTATTTTATACTACTTGTTAACAGGTGACCCAAATTTCTCTGAAAACATTTTGTTGGAATTCATGTATTTCAAACGTGGAAAACTAGTTGTCATGTTCTATAAATATGAGCACAAAGAAATCAAGTCGTATCGAGAAGTAATTTAGCCACATAAATTTCTCATTCGCTATTTATTCACTCGAATGAATTGGTGTTAATAGAATAGGTTCATCCATAACCAATAGTCATAGAATTAACAATTTTCAATTTATGAGATATAATTCACTATAATAAACTTTGGCGTGAAATGAAATCTTTTTAAATTAAACTGAAACCTTAACGTAACCAATTAGCTCATTAAAATTTTCAATAATAACAACATACCACCAACTTCGTTTTTAAATGAGAATTTTCAGTTTCAGGTAAGCTGTTTCATCCTCTCTGTAGCACATACTGGTAAGTTGATTGAAAACTCTGTATCCATTGTGAATAAAACAACTTGTTTATTCAGTTCCAAACTGATAGTATGCAAAAAACGAAAACCAGTACATGAGATGAAAATAATTATCATAGAAGCTAAAGTTACGATGTTCTTATTCTAATTCTAATATTATAATTTTATATATTCCAAATCATCAGTTGTCTCTCTAGTGCCTGAATTATCGCCGGAATTTTTATTTCCCATTTTTGAACGAGACTAACCCCCAATTAATTCAAGCACTAGGGTGATTCGGTAAGAAACTCTTATACCAAAATTATTTGAAACGACAACATTAGGCAGATAACTACTAAGACGTCATCCATTAATAAATAGAAACTTGTGTGTCACGCGAAATTTGGGATGTTTTGTAAAAAGTGGTCCAGCTAGATGTGAAATTATGCAAGATATACACAGTTGTCTCTGTATTTTTTCTGGCCAACAGTGAGTGAAATAATTTTCATGGAATATTCAAGTTACTATTTTTTTCCTTTATAATTTCCTCAATAAATCAACAAGTTGACCTGAACATTGGGAGGAAATAATTATATTTAATATTGATTTGGAAGAGAAAGAAGATCGATGAACAGTTCCATGAGGAAAAAGAGCTCAAGATATCCTCAACAAAAAAAAAAGATAAATGAAGCCTCAGCCCATGTTCTTTCCCACTAAACTCTATTTAACAGAAGAGGGAATTTATTACCACTAGCCATTTAGCGGGTTTTTTGTTGAACTCCTAGTTACGACATTCGATGGGGCATCTCTTCAAACCCCTTAAAATTCAGGAATATGAAAAAAAAGAATAATTTTTTTCTCGTGTGTTTCCTTGTTAACTACTGTTTTGCTTGCCAATTCAGAACACTCCTATATCTTCAAAATTATTAATAAATCAACAATTTTCCATTTCTTTCAGTCGAGTCTCTGCCAGTTTCTGGTTTTTAGATAATAAACATCTTTGGTACGCTGTAATAAAACTACTGGTAATTTAAAGTTAATAAGCAAAAGCAATTATTTGGTTTAATATGAAGTTGAAAAACATGTAAGAAATTCCTCAGCTCCAAGAAATCACTAATGATTAATGTCTACCAAAAGTTGAGTGGTTTTTTTTCTTTTTTTTTCATGACCAACTTTTCAACTGAATTAGAATGCAAAATCACCGTGTTATTCATCATTATCGCAAACACGTTTCAAGCGGCGTGGAAAAGCTAAGATAAAAGTCTCATCAGAGATACGACTGACTCGGTGATTAACAATTTCTGAAAAATATTCACGGGTAGTTTGAAGCATTGGAATATTATGTTTTCGTATTGTTTATTGTCATAGCATTGGGAAACAAGATTTGAATTATAAACTAATAAAAAATCATATTCTATCCTTGTAATGAACTAGATACATATTCAATAAATGTATGGTGGTTATATCCAAAATGAATGGAATTTCTTTTGAAGACCATTCACTGAAGGAAATATTCGATAAGGCAAACTTTTTCCATCAATTTTAAAACTACTGACTGGTTGTCAATTCTTAGAAAACACAAATTATCAATTTCATGAAAAAGAGGGTCCTATAAGGCGCAAAGCCAAAACTGATAGGAGGAACTTTGATCTAATTTGTCAAAGAAACCATCACCTAGGAGTACATAATGGCTGTTAGTCCAATGATAGCCTATAGATCAGTACTGTAATTCACTTCAAATGGAAGCTATAAGGCTGTTGAGTAGCACACAAAAGCATGCTTGCCTGTGTATTACGGTAGCCATAAAACGACCCCCACAAGTACGATGAAATTCTTGCTGAATCTGCCTCCACTACAGATTTTTATACAGGGAAGCCAAACCTGGAGCCCAAATGGGTTTCAGAATCTGCTTGTATATGAGCAATTCATTATGTATTGACATTTGGGACTTTATACCTAGGAGCCAATACATTTTTCCAAATCTCATATCTGGTTCCTCCCTTCTCTTCTTCACATGCTCCTTCCATCTTAGTTTAGCATCCAGTAATTCCGAGATATTTTGCTGTGCTTTTATATGGTACCTCCATTCCATTAACTGCGATTGGTATGTTTTGATGATTCGCTTTATTTGTAAAATTTATGCTTACCGATTTTGATTCATAAAGTTTAATTCTCCACTTCTTGGTCCATTCGTTGAATTGGTTAGTGGCTCTTTGTAGCTTTTTAGTAGCTTCTTCCACATTTGTCCCTATTGCAGAAAGAGCGGTGTCATCAGCAAATGTGGCGATTTTTATATCATTTATATCTGGTATGTCATATGTATAAAGTAGGTATAGAACTGGGCTAAGCACGCTTCCTTGTGGCACACCTGCTTTTATTTGTTTTAGTTCAGAGTATTCAGTTTCTTGTTTAACTCTGGAAAAGCGATCTGTTAAGTAGGATTCCAATAACTTTGCATATTGTTTTCGGAGAATTTCTCCCATTTTCTTCATGAGCCCCTCGTGCCAGACCTTATCGAACGCTTGGGCTATGTCCAGGAACAAAGCAGCGCATACTTCTTTCTCCTTATAGACTTTTCCTATTATGTCTGTGATCCCTTGTGCACTTGATCTATTGTCGAATGTTTTTTCACGAAATCCAAACTGGTATACTCTCGTATGAGCATATTTTGTTCCAGAATAATTTTAAGTCTTTTCAGAAATAGCTTTTCAAATAGTTTTGATATCACAGGTGAGAGGGAAATCAGCATGTGAGATTTAGCTTTGCTTGCGTTTTTCCCTGGTGTCAGGATCATAATCACCTCAGCTATTTTCCAGTCGCTTGGAATATGCTTTAGTCTGAAAACTACATTGATCAAATTAGTGAGTTTCACAATGCCTTTTCTTGGTGGCTGTTTTAATATTGCTCCTGTGATTAGATCGTATCCAGGCCCTTTTTTTGTATTCAGGTTTGTTTTTATTCCATCGGCTACTGCTTTGGGAGTGTCCAATTTAAAATATTTTTCTCCAGCTGATTGTCTTTCTCCAAGTGATTTCTATGCTGCTAGTTCATTAAGTTGGAATATCCCTCCAAAGTGTTCTGCAAATAGAATTGCTGTTTGCATATTATTTTTTGCCCAACCTCCTTCTTCTTTCCTAATTGCTGGCATTTGGGTGATTGGCCTTTGAAGTATTCTTGTTGCTTTTCAAAGCGAGTATTCTGTATTTGTGTCGTCTGTAAGTTCGCTTAGATATGTACAAACTTTATCGTTTTTTTTTTTTATTTTTTCCACCTTTTAACTGTTAGGCGAGTCTATTGTATTGATATTATACGGTGATTCTTATCATATATTACTAATTTAGGACAATAAATTATTGACAGCTATCCTTCATTGATATATTTTATTAACTGACTTTTTATTTAATTTTTTCCATCAATTTTCAAACTACTGACTGGTAGTCAATTCTTAGAAAACACAAATTATCAATTTCATGAAAAAAAGGGGGTCCTATAAGGCGTAAAGCCAATACTGCTAGGAGGAACTTAGATCTAATTTGTCAAAGAAACCATCACCTGGGAGTACATAACGGCTGTTAGTCCAATGATAGCCTATAGATCAGTACTGTGATACACTTCAAATGGAAGCTATAAGGCTGCTGAGTAGCACACAAAAGCATGCTTGCCTGTGTATTACGGTAGCCATAAAACGACCCTCACAAGTACGATGAAATTCTTGCTTATTCTGCCTCCACTACAGATTTTTATACAGGGGAAGCGAAACCTGGAGCCCAAATGGGTTTCAGAATTTGCTTGTATATAAGCAATTTATTATGTGTTGACATTTGGGACTTTCTACCTAGGAGCCAATACATTTTTCAAATTTTATATCTGGTTCCTTCCTTCTCTTCTTTACATGCTCCTTCCATCTCAGTTTAGCATCCAAAGTAATTCCGAGTTTTGATATGAGCATATTTTGTTCCAGAATAATTTTAAGTCTTTTCAGAAATAGCTTTTCAAATAGTTTTGATATCACAGTGAGAGGGAAATTAGCATGTGAGACTAAGCTTCGCTTGCGTTTTTCCCTGGTGTCAGGATCATAATCACCTCAGCTATTTTTCAGTCGCTTGGAATATGCTTCAATCTGAAGACTACATTGATCAAATTAGTGTATCCAGGCGCTTTTTTTGTATTCAGGTTTGTTTTGATTCCAACGGCTACTGCTTTGGGAGTGTCTAATTTAAAATATTTTCCTCCAGCTGATTGTCTTTCTCCGAGTGAGTTCTCTGCTGCTAGTTCATTAAGTTGGAATATCCCTCCAAATTGTTCTGCAAATAGAATTGCTGTTTGCATTATTTTTTGCCCAACCTCCCTCTTCTTTCCTAATTGCTGGCATTTGGGTGATTGGCCTTTCAAGTATTCTTGTTGCTTTTCAAAGCGAGTATTCTGTATTTGTGTCGTCTGTAAGTTCGCTTAGATATGTACAAACTTTATAGTTTTTTTATTTTTTGTTTTCCCCTTTTTAACTGTTAGGCGAGTCTATTGTATTGATATTATACGGTGATTCTTATCATATGTTACTAATTTAGGACAATAAATTATTGACAGCTTTCCTTCATTAATATATTTTATTAACTGACTTTTCATCTAACATACCAGATATAACCAATATAACCATGATTAAACTATAAGATGAATATTAAGGAGACTAGAAAAAACACTAGCTCCAACACCTTCTCTCATTTGATAGTTTGACTAATCCCATACTATCTCGAAGCTTTTCTAAGCGGGGTCTAAATATAGGTTTCGTCGAAGCATCAGCTACTTGCAATGTAGTGGATATCTTCTTGATATCTAGCATCTCATTACACACCATTTCTCGCACAAAGAAGTGTCTGGTTCTAATATGCTTCGTTCTTCGATAGAATTCTGGATTGTGAGCTAGCTTGATTGCGGCTTCATTATCTACCATCACTGAATAAATCTCATTTAGCTCGAGGATTTCTTCATAGAGTCTTCTTAACCACACAACTTCTTTTGCGGCTTCGCTCGCAGCGACTATCCCAGCCTCAGTCATTGATATGGCTACAGAAGGTTGACGTTGACTCATCCAAGATACAGCAGAAGAAGCATACATGCAGATAACTCCAGTAGTAGAACGACCGGTTGTTAAATCACCAGCATGATCTGCATCGCTAAAGGCTTCCAAAAATCTTCCAGTGCCTGCCACATACTTCAGTCCAAAATGAAGGGTTCCTTCAATGTATCGGAAAATTCTTTTAACTCTGATAACATCTTCTTTCGTGGGGTTTTCAAGATTTCTTGAAGCTATGCCTACTGCATAAGCCAAGTCAGGTCTTGTTCCTGTCATTTAGTATAGAAGAGCACCAACTGCTTCTCTGTATGGAAAATTTTCAGTTGATACTGTTTTGTCATAAGGGCTCCTATGAGTTTGCCACTTCTTCCTTGCCCTCCTTTTTTTGTTACTTATTCACATATTTTTCTAGGGTGATTGTTTCCAGACACTTTTCTTTCAACCTCGACCGTATGATTCCATGCTGATTGTTGGACATCTACCACAAACTTTTCCACTTCATGTTCTAATTGTTGGATTGTTCTCAATGGTACATTTAGTTCCATTCTATTTTCTAGTTCTCCTCTAAAATATGTCCAATTTGTTGTTTCGTTTGTTAATGATGGATCAATATTATTCATAATTATATTTTCACCAATTATGGGGGAATAAGTCAATGACACAAAAGCCAAACACACGATGCTGACTATCGAGGTTACATCGAGAATCTGAAAGCGGATGATTTCACCCCCATTGACGCAACGGGCACGAGATATAGTTTCTAATAGTTTGAAATAACTATACAAGATAGGTAAGACTGAAAGAAAGGTGCATCCATACAGGCTCTGGCAACCTGGTATAGGATAGAAGAGGGCTTAGGAGCCGTATTTGTGAGGATAAAATGGAGGGGTTGTAACATTACATACAATTGGTAAAACTAGACTGCCACTTCACAAAGGAATTCCTAACATGAAACGTTGGGGATGTGCTCACCATAGCAATCTTCCAGAATTTTTTCTATAAGACAGTCGGCGAGAGAAAGAATGATCTTCGTTAGCGTTGTAAAATGAGAGCGGCTGTTGCCACCATACCTGTAGAAATGAATTTGCGTTATAAGCTACAGAAAAGTCGGAACAGGAATACCAAACATTACAATTTAATAAACTATTTCTATATTCACCAATAAGTTGTGGGCTCCAGCTCAATTCAACTCATCTCTTCCTTTCCAATTTTTTTATTAGCCGTTGGCGTTATCGTCCTGTGCTCCAGAATACACTATTCACATCTCCAGGGTTTTCATTTTCTCGTTCTTTGTGAACTCAATCGTAAGCGGTTTTTTTCTCTTGTTAACACCACATGTAGTGGATTATTAGTTGATTTGAAGTTCGATCGTCACGACTGGTTCTTAGGGTTTCGTACCCTGAGGATGGAAAGCGGACCCTATCACTAAGACTTCGCTGACCGCCCATATGTCTGACCGGCTGTATCTCATGAACCGTGAGAGTAAGACTTTCGCAATTTTCACAAATACTAGAAAACAGGATAAAATTGATATTTTGGGAAGCTCCCATGCAACAAACGTGATTTTTAAAAACAAAATCTCGGCGCCAACAATGAGGAAGTATATGATGCAGTATTCGGCAACAGGTAGACTCTTGAAAAAGTCACAGAATATTGAGTTATATGATTGGAGATAATGAAACGGATTCCTTCGTGCGTGAGTCCGACTCACACTTGAACGGTTATTCACATCTTCTGGCCAAAATATCAAATATCACTCTCGAATCTAGCCTTAGAATTGTCACCTGCCATCAAAACGACCGCCCTTCCTTAAGGGGGCATCCTCACCGCTCCTTTGAATGAGTAGAAGCCGAATACACAGGACCCAAATCAAAATGTGGAATTCGAACCTTCAAAACGAGCAAAATTAATTTTCAAATCCAAACCTGAGTGCTCCAAGCGTTCCATTCTGCATAGCTTACTTTTTTGTGAATATAAAAATAATCTTGTTATACAAGTCTGTATAAGATGTCTTGAAAGCTGTTCCATTTTCCCCACAATCTCGACTAAACCAAGTGATAATACGATTGGAAAATATAAGAATCATTGAAAAAAAAACATCTCACTCCCACTGGGCAACAACTTCTGTTGTACATCCCATGGATTTAAATCGTACTGTCAGATTTTGTGCTTATATACTATTCACGAATAGTTGATGACCAGATTATCGTGTCTCAACATCCACTCATGGAGTTCGAGGAATTCCTCCTGGATCTCTCGACGCCCGGACGGAATTTTTATACATCATCGAAAAAAAAAATTTACACCATAAATATTGTGGAAGGGGGACATGGAGGAGTACCTATCAGTCGTTCACGATGATTATTTTTCACGGGTCAATCGATGCTTATCACTCACAGAATCGGGTGTTCGAAAAATTAGAACACAATGGCATCAATACCAGACAAAGACAAGTGCCAATTTCTTCGAAATTGAGCTAAATATGCAGTTAAACGTATGGGTTCGTCAAAGAATTATATAATTGTTAACAAAGAACTGTCGGCTAAAAACAAATTCTTATTGGAAGAAAAAAAATTTTTATGTGATAAACCAAGTAGGAATTCAACATATAAAGAGTAATGTAAGAGTTTACGAATAATATCGCGCCTTGTGCCATCTCAAAATTTTACAAAAAGTAGAGCGGAAGATTGAAAAAGTAACAAATTATTTAATAATCCTATTATTCATAATAAACTAATGTTGCTTTCAAGAATACAAATAACACATCACCTGAATTAAATCATATAGCATCTGATATAATATTAAATTCAGCCTATTATGCATAATTATTCCCAGAAGGAATAAACAATGATGTCTGGATACATAGGAAGATCGTTAGGTATTGAAAACATGGGGATAACACCAGCTCAGCAAATCCATATTGACCTATAACTTCATTTTTTGTATATTGATAACATTTGAGCAAATCATCAAACAGTCTGGAATTTCACATATCTTCTGGATTATTACTTCCTAACATGTTCATCCACCTGTTTCGAATTCAAATCTATATCTCAAGCCATCCTCCAATTTCCGCTTGTCGTATCACTAGCCACTTCCAATCCCCAACCCTGACCGTTAAGACAATATTGGCTTCTGCCAACCGCTACTTCCATTTTGAGAACGACAGCCTCACCCTATGAACTGATAGCTTCACAAACGTGCTTAGTGTGGCGTACCTGTAATCTGCACCTGTGAGATGTTACCGTTGGCTTAATCAGATTATGGAGAGAAATTCTCAGGGAATTTTTTCTTGGACATCATCCTGGTCGGACAGTATGGTTTCAGAGCTTAACACGAATGTCCATCTCAACTACTCAGAGCTCTATACTTCATTATACATGAAATTAAGTTTTCCTCAATTTCCTGTGAATCACAAATGTGGATAATCGTCCACTTTGCCAGTTGTCAGTTTTTGAATTTAAGTTCACATAATTTTAATTTACGAACTTATTTCTGTAATAAGTGAGATATTGCACTGATGCCGGATGTTATGATCGCACATTATCAAGCGTATACGTATACGATTACAGAAGAGTACTCGCTCATAAACTAATCGTTTTGATGCGTAGACGTCAAAAGGCTCACTTTTCGTGAATACAGCCCCATAAAAGTCTAGAACGAACCCTAATCTTCGCATTCGCCAGAATTTATAGTTTAGCGACAGGACCGGTTTCTGAGTTGCGACTTCGTAACAATACTATTCCATAACAATTGTGGTATTCCCTGATGCAAGCTCCACCATATGATTCAATTAGTTGCTCAGGAAATGGAGTTTCATGATTTTATTCCAATATTTTCACTGAGTATATAATATGTCATTGAATCCAAATCGGAATCGGATTCAGAAACTTCGATGAGTCGTCCCTTCGCCAGTACCACCTCAGCCTCCTGGGCTTATTGTGGATTTGACAAGACTTTAGTAACATTGAAGAAAACTGTCCTCAAATTGCAGTAAACGAATGAATCAATACCTATTCAAATAATGCAGGATATTTTTTATCACTTCCACAATAGAACGATTTTGTATTGAAAAATTCATGCATGAGACCTTCTCCGTAGAAAACACCGACGTGACGCATCCCGGGTTTCAATAATGATAGTCTAATTCCAAAAGGAGTATTAGGTCCACTTTCTTTTATTACATAAACCGCAATTGATTGTATTTCGGAATCCAAAATTTAAAATGAATTCCTGTCAACCCCTGGCATCGACGTGTTATCGAATTCCATCAAAGAAGACGCATATAATTTATTTTACCACGAAACGGCACAAAGCTTGCTCGTCGCCGAGTTCAAAATTGTTTTTTTAATTAATTATTCCTACCCCGGATACTTTTTGGTTCGTTGTTTGATACGACAATTTTTCATGCTATTTACAATGGAAAAAAGTGAATCTACAATCTTACCATCATAAATATTTGAACGGAAGATAAGACGGAAATATGAAATGGTTTGGAAAGTGGAATATTTGGAATGGAAAAATACGTGAAATTCAACTATTCAACAATTCAACTACTTTTGTACCTATATATCCGTATTCAGTGACTGCAATATGCAACTAAATATTTAACGGTGAAAAACTGGATTCGGTAAGCTACTATCAATGCTAGTGAATCCAATTTGACAAAAAACATAATATATCTCCATGTTTGTAATTAAATGCAAAAGCATCCTGAACCAATCCAAAACAATGTGGCGAAGGAAAATTAACATAGAATGCCTTAAAAATAGTAATCAAGCTATGAAAGTTGGTGCCCAAATACTGTTTCTGATACTGAATCTAACAAAAAAAAATCATAATTGGTTGAAAACTGCGGATTTCACAGTGGTGCTTCCAAACAAGAGGTCACACCTTGCAATTATACACATAAGAATGTTGTTCCAATTTTTATTAAATGATTTTAACAATATTTAACATAAAACATATCAGTGATGTATTAAAATAGACAATTTTATGACAGTAGTTTTTTACAATGACAACAGCAATCTTCGATTCTTTCGACTGCCGTACTAGTCCGGTATTAGCGGCTAAGGAACAGTGCGGTAAGAACTGATGGAGCAGCAGGCAGTCTAGTGACTGAATTATTACAAATTGTAACATACCGGCCCCCTTGACAGAATCCCACAGTAATTCTAAAGTTTTATTTTCTGGGCTTTCACCGAAATGTAGTATAGTATCTGAGCCTTTGAATGAATCATTTGATTTAAATTTTCTAAGAGGAAACCCGGCAGAATTGAGAATATCAGAAATTTTTTTCTTTATGATTTGAACCTCATTTATAGATGAGCCCCCTATACAAAGATCATCTACGTAAAAGTCCTTAGAAATTATTTTACTGATTTTAGGTTCAGTACTTTCGAATTGGATGGCTAATTCTTTAAGACACCTGGTCGATAAGAATGCAGCAGGTGATGTCCCATAAGTAACGGTATTCAACTGATAAGTTTTAATTTGTGAATCAGAATTAGGTCTCCAGAGAATCAGTTGCAAGCAACGTTGATCGTCGTTTACCAATACCTGACGATACATTTTAGCGATATCTCCAGTCAACATAATATTATGCTTTCTGGCACGTAAAACAATTGAGAATAAATCATCTTGGATGGTGGGTCCAACTCTTAAAATATTGTTTAAGGACAATCCAGTTGTGGTAACCGCAGAGCCATTAAAAACGACTCTCAATTTGGTGGTTGAACTGCTGTCTTTAAATACGCAGTGATGGGGTAAATAGAAACAAGTCTTTTCTGCCAGATCATTAGAATTTATTTCAGTCATATGACCAAGAGTTTCATATTCATTTAAAAATTCTGTATATTGTGATTTTAGTTCCGGTCTTTTAGCAAGCCTTTTCTCAAGATTAAGCAAACTCTTAATGGCAGTTTGTTTGGAATCGCCTAGAGCAGAAACAGGGTGTTTTAGCGGAAGATCGACAACAAAGCGACCTTCAGGGTTTCTTTTTGTAGTGATAGTAAATAATTCTTCACAAAATGCATCATCAGGAGTAAAAGATTTTGGAACACCAACTTCTTCAATCTCCCAAAATTTCGAAATCTTATCATCAAGGGATTGATCATAAGTGCTGAGATTACATGAGACAAAAAGGTTCTCTGAATGTGTAGGATTTTGTGAATTATGTGGAAATAGTGCACCCGATATGACCCATCCAAACTGGTTTTTTTGTAGTGTGGGTAACTGCTTTCCTAATTTTATTTGTCCAATCATAATGAGATCCCAGAATTTACTAGCCCCGACTAAGATGTCGATGGGCCCTGGCTCATTGAATGTGGGATCAGCAAGTATAAGGTTAGGAGGAATTTTCAAGCAAGATGTATCAACATGTAAGTATGGAATTTTATTAGTAATTTTAGGTAAAACCAGACATTTTAGGTTCGTTTTAAAAGGTACTTGTCGAGCTTGAACGATAGCAAAAACTTGTTTTGAGGCCTTAGTGCTTTTCTGACCAATGCCAGTAATAGAACAGTTAATTGGGGTAGATTTTAAATTAAGTTTTTCACACAAGTCTTCAGTAATAAAGTTTGATTCACTGCCGCTATCGAGTAAAATGCGACAAATATGTATATTTCCTTGACTATCTCATATTTCAACCAAAGCGGTTGATAATAATACACTACCAGGAGAGAAATTACTTGAAATAAAGGAAACTTCATGATTCTGCAAAGTTTCAGAATTTTCATCTGAATTGGCAACATTAGAATTGATTTTTGTGTTTTCGAGTTCAACTTGTGTTTTATTATTTTTGGTGTTATTTTGAGAAGCTGAAATGTAATAGAGTATTGTATCGACGCTCGCATTTACGACAAGGTTATGAGCGACACTGATCTGTGGTGTGGTTATTCCTTAAACAATTCAGACAGAGCTTTAATTTTTTGACTTCTGATAGTCTAGAGTTTGCACTTAAATCAACAAAGGATTTACAATTATAGATTGTGTGTTCTTTGTGACAATAATTGCAAGTCGGAGTATGACTTGTCAATAAACCTCTTACATTTGTTTTGGATTTGGTATTTTGTGGATTTAATGTTTCAAGAATTCGGCATTTTTTTTGTAGAAAGCTTTCAAATATCTCTCGTGTAACGTTATCATGCTTCGCATACTCACACTCCCACTCACGTCTGGTCGTAGAATCTAATTTAATAGAAAACATATGGATAATCAAACTATCCCAGGAATCTACCGGTTGACCCAAGACTTGTAAAGCACGTAAATGACGTGTCATGCAGTCCAAGATATTACGTAATTCAATATGACTCTCTCTTGTCGCGGGTTTAAGATCAAATAATGCTTTAATATGGTTTATCCTTAGCATTGGTTTGTTTTCATAGCGTTCAACAAGTAGATTCCTAGCAATATTATAATTATCAGCCGAACTTTCAAGGGATCTTAATAAATCAGCAGCTTGACCTTTCAGTGACAATCGCAAATAGTGAAACTTATTTATGTTAGGTATAGATGTGTCATTGTGAATAAGTGACTCAAATGTATCTTTAAAGAAAAGCCACTGTTCGTAATTTCCATCAAAGGAAGGCAAAGTGATAGGAGGAAGCTTTATATTAGGTTGTGATTGCACAACACACTTTTCTGATGAAACTTCGTTTACGAATTGTACGTTATTTAGTGTGCGATAGCTCTCTAATAACAAATGTGCTTGTGAGACAACACTAAAATAGCTATCTTCAAACTTCGTACGTTCTTCTTCCTGCAAAGTTTCATCAGCTGACATATCTAGAATTTCGATATTGGACTGTATTTCATAAAAATGTTCAAGAATAGGCTCAATTTTAGCCAAACGTAGTTCAATCTGATTAAAGTCAATGGTTTCAGAACACTTTTTTTTGTCAATATATGTTTGAAATTTTGTTAATTGTGATTTGAATGTTTTGCGTGAATTTTTTAACTTTTTGAGCTCAAGATCTTCCGTAGACATATTCAATTATAAGCCAAAACAAAGTTTAAATAGGTACTTCAAATGTAATACGAATTCAAATAATCAAATAAAATATATGAATAAGACTGTTCAATTTGTAAACATGCATAAAAAATCAAGCCGAAGCAAGGATGTCTTCTGTGGCAAGGATAAGGAGGAATTAAAGAGTGTACTGACTTAATGGAACGCACTGACCTGCTTGGTTGAAGTCGGTGAATTCGCCTGGAGTATTGGTGATTTTACTAGTCTTATTTGTAACGGTTAGCCTGTATACAAAGATAAGCTGCTTTTCTTATGTATCTGATGTATATCCGTCTCGATCTAGGACCATAAATTATGTGCAATTATACACATAAGAATGTTGTTCCAATTTTTATTAAATGATTTTAACAATATTCAACATAAAACATATCAGTGATGTATTAAAATAGACAATTTTATGACAGTAGTTTTTTACAATGACAACAGCAATCTTCGATTCTTTCGGCTGCCGTACTAGTCCGGTATTAGCGGCTAAGGAACAGTGCGGTAAGAACTGATAGAGCAGCAGGCTGTCTAGTGACTGAATTATTACAAATTGTAACACACACTGTATAATCGGTAGTTACTCCACTATTCCTGGTTCAAGTGACATTATCAAATACGCATCAATATTAATCGTCGCCCCAATTTCAGGTCTTAAAACATGTATTTGTCGGAGGAATCACTTATACTCACTTATATTCTTAGACTATCATTGGTATTAGTAAAGGCATTATTATCATTCGTGTGATGGATATAACTATCATTTTTCTTCAAGCATGAAGTTAATCCGAGTTAAATTGTAGTTTTTGCAATACAATTTTCAAAATAATGAAACTTATCATTGTGCTAGTGCCAGTCTCTACGATTTTTGTTGAGAAAACATTACAATAATAATTATTATTAAACACTAAATTTGTAGAAAGTTCATTTGATACAGAATAAGAACTCGTTAGAAATTGCTGACTCTACTATTAATTAACCGATATTTTAATGATCTAATGACCTGATGACCTACTATTTCGATATAAAGTGAGTTACAGGCCAAAAATATCATACACCAACTTTTTATAACAGATATTATTTATTAGTGATAATTTTAAACGTATAATTGAAATTATTAAAACTGAACTACTACATTACTTTATCACTTCAACTTCATCAATATTATGCTGATATAAAATACGTATAATTTCAATGATACCTTCTTCAAAATACATCTCATTTCTTGATACTTGAATTGGATTGGCCCGATGATATTGGATTTGACACCACTCGACTTTTTTTATTGAACATCTTCGCAGGTTGATAATAGATGAGTTGAGATCTAGTGCCGTGAGACTTCTGTATTAAATATCAGATTGATTATTTATTACCATAAATAATTAGAATGTATTCTCAACTATTTGAATATGATAAATTTCGTAATAATCCAGTCAAGAAAGTGAATTTTGAGTAAATTAATTCGAAAATAATGGCAGCCACTTGGAGTAAATTGAATTTTGGTATAAGGGTGTGTAAAATCCGAGAATACCACTTTGGAAGTGTGGACCTTAGAAGAGGGTGGGGGCATCCCCTATAGCTGGAGCAAAAAGGTACCAAAATAAACATATTGGAAAAACTTCCGGGTTTTCAAAAGAAGAGTATTTTATAAGATGCACCCCTCCAGAGAGATTTTGCATGGGAAACTTCGATTCTCACCCAACAAATTCCCATTGTCAAGCGATTTTAAAAACTTCACGAAAAATCTGTATGTTCTCATGAAGAGCATATGGGCTTAATTGAAGCCCTATGGAATGTAATTCCATATGGTTTTTTGTTGTTGTTGTACATTGATGCAATGGGAGACATGGCCATCAAAAATAGGCATTTCACTGAATAGATTGGAGAAGTGGACTATTGCATCTTCATTATCTGGAAAATACTGAGTGACGAAAAAATAATAATGAAGACCATTGAGTTGGCATAAATTACTAACAATTTAAGACCCATAATGATTTCTCATTAAAGAAATTATGAGTTATACAAAAGGGGAAGAAAAACAGTGAAAGAACTGGTATTGCAGGTTAAAAGGAAACATGGGAAAAATTTGGAGAGAAAATGAAGAGTGACAGAAAAACGAACCGAAAATTATTTTACAACACATTGAAAGCCTTACGACAAGAAAAACAACCGGACACGACAACTATCCAAGACAAAGATGGAGAATTACCTACTGAAAAAACGAAAATAATGAATAGATGGAGAGAATACTTCCAAGACTTATTGGATGGACAACAACAAACGAGAAAAGAAAAAACAACGATAACGATAACCTGATAGATAAGGAAAAAGGTGAAGATATAAATATGGAAGATCTAACAGAAGTTATAAGAACACTTAGGAACGGTAGGGCTCCAGGCTATGACAAACTTACTGCAGAGATATTTAAAAATATAGGTCAAAAAGGAATGATTTATTTACTCGAAATAATCAATACGGCATGCGATGAAGAACAGATACCTGATGATTGGAAAATGGCACTGATTTAACCAATTTACAAATTGGCAAACAAACAAAATTGCAACAATTACGGAGAAATAACCCTACTCAGCACGGCAATGAAAATATATAAGAAAATAATAGACAAGAAACTGAGGTCACATATAGAAAGTATATTAGAAGAATCACAAAGTGGCCTTAGAAAAGGGAGAATCATACAAGATCATCTTTTTACAGTTAAATTGTTAGCAGATAAATTACTACAACAAGATAAATAAGCAATATGTTGGTTTCATTGATTTGGAGAAGGCTTCCGATAAGGTACCACAGGAAGCGTTATGGGACATCTTAAAAAATAGAGGAGCTGACAAGAAGTCAATAAGAATTATAGGAAACATATATAAAAACAACTTATGCTGTGTAATTCGCGAAAATGAAATCACAGAAAATGTCATAACACAAAAAGGATTGAGACAGGGAGGGGGATTTAGTCCACTATTATTTATTACCTTCATGGATGAAATTATAAAACAATGTTCACCTAAGATGAAAAAGCTGCATATAGGCTACAGAAATTTACAAAGAATAAACATTGCTGAAGGAACCTTTGCAGATGATATAATTATTATGATGGGTACGGAAAAGGACCTAGAACAAAATTTGGACACATGGAATAAAACTTCAGAAGAAAATGGGATGAGCATAAATGAGAACAAAACAAAAGTGATGCACATTTGTAAAATCATTGGGGAAATAAAGATTGCAATAGATGGAACAAATATTGAGCAGGTGGAAAGCTTCAAATACTTAGGAGTGGAAATTCAAGAGAACGGAAAACAGGATATTGAAATTAATAATAGGATACAAAGCACTTTGAAATTATACTATGCAATGAACAGGTCATTCATGAACAAAAAAGAAATATCAAGAAAAACAAAAATGAATGTATATACCTACAACTATATTTAGACCAATCCTCACATTTGAATGTGAATCATGGGTGCTCACACAGCGACAAAAGAGTCAAATACAGGCCGTAGAAATGAAGTATCTAAGAAGAGTCAGGGGTGTTACAAAAAGAGACAAAATGAGATATACAAAAATTAGAGAAGACCTGGAAATAGAGCTAATGCTGGAATTCATTGAAAAATGACAACTTAGCTGGTGGGGGCATCTCCAAAGAATGAATAATAAGAGACTTGTCAAACAAGTGTGAGAATCCAAAGTACAAAGAGCTAGGAAAAGAGGAAGACCGAAGCAAATATGGGATGGAGTATTAGAAGATATATTGAAGAAACGAGAGACAACGTGGTTAGCTGCCAAGATACTAGCAAAAAACAAAACAGCATGGGGAAAATTCGTGTACAGAGAGTGGAATATATTTGAAACAAGATAGACATTAACATATACCCTACACCATTAAATGGTAACAGGGATTATATATATATAAGAATTTCTCATCAAATGGCCAAGAAAAGCTATGCGCCGTTTTTACGTATTTGTTCGCTTTGAGACGGCCACCGCTCAGTTGACGCGTCCTAACAAGGCCATGAAAAGGCCGTATGGACAGTTGTTTTGTGACGTAATTATGGGTGGATCAAATTTGTGGCAATCATCCATAGCTTTTAAATGAGTCGTTAGAGATTTTTGTATACCTACATGTTAATTGTTCTAAGGTATGCACACCAGTTATCAACATCATATTGATCTCCTAAGATTGATCTTAAATTGTATTCGATTGACCACTGTGATCTCTCGTGTTCGAATAAAGGACACTCCACCAGGAAATGTCTTACCGACATTTCTGTTCGACACGGTTCGCACACAGGTTATTTGTTTTTGTTATGAGGTGTGATTGGGTAACGAACGTATGCCCGATTCTTAACCTGGATAGAATCACTACTTGGTGTCGACGATTCGTGGGGGTAGTCTTCCAGTTATTCACGAACGTCTTGACTTCGGAGAGTTTTGATGTTGGAGTGTTCCATTTCAGTTGTCAGTTAAACGTAATGATTTTTTTATAATACTGTTTGAGATTTGTGAGAGGGGTCCTATTTTCAATCTCTGAAATTGGAGCAGATGTAGCAGTCTTGGCTAATTCGTCAGCTCCTTCGTTTAGTGTGATACTGATATATAATGGGATCCACATGAAGTTTATGGATAATTTGGAGATCTCAGCTGTGGAAAGTTAATTTTTTATGTGTGTAACGATAGGTTGTGATTGTTGGTATTGTTGTATAGCTCTGATGTCAATATCAGTCAATATCAGTACTTTATTTATTTTTGCCTTATTTGTGTACTCCAGTGCTTTCCAAATAGCTTTCCCCGGAGAAGATTGAAATTGTTGGTGCTAATGTGAACGACCGCTTCAAATTTTTGAGAGCTATGGCTGCACCCACACCGTCATCTGTTTTGGAACTATCGGTATCTATACGTGTGAAATTTTGATAATGCCCAAATCTCCTTTGAAACATGTTTCTAATAGTTGTAGGATTTACTGTCGATTAGCTGGACTCAGTTAAGCTACAGTCACAGAAAGGGACGGTAGAATTCCAGGGAGGCGAGGATTGATTGTGGTGGTGTTTGTATGTAAGAGGAGGAGGGAGGCTTAGTGTATTTTGGAACGAGTGTAGTCTGACATGTAATGGAGGGTCCAGTCTTGGGTGCAGTTGAAATACCTCCCTGAAACGATTTGGAAATATATTTCGGTAAACGGGCTTCTTTGGATACGCTGCGATAGATGCTGCATAGCAAAAAGTTTAATACTTTTGTCTTTGGTATAGATTCGGTTCTCCCAATTCCAACAGTATACTCTCGATTGGACTTGAACAGAATGCGCCCAAAACAATTCTCACCGCGTTGTTTTGAATTGTATCCAACTGTTGAAGGATGTGTTGGTTATCAGAATTGTGAATGGTGGCATCATAATCAAGCTTTGTTTCAATTATTGCTCTATATATTTTGGTTAATGTAATGCTGTCTGCCACCATGCTTTTGATGATATTGTTCTCATTAGATTCATATCTTCTTGACATTTGAGTTCCAGATTTTAAATGTGATCCAACCAGGTAAGTAAATAATTGAAACACTTTCCTAAAAATTTTATTCCATCCACATATAAGATATATTGACCAAGTAATGTAAACTTGGGGAGTACGACACTCGGGATGCGTTTAGCGAATAGCATGCTTTTGGTTTTTTTTCCACTGAAAATTGAAGTTCTGAAGTTTCTGACCAATTTTCCAAGTTGACTAAAAATGCTAGTAATTGGTTTTGCGATGAGATTATGTTTTGTCCTCTGGAATATATCACCGCATAAAGTCTAGCCTTGATATTATTATCATTTTTTTATTTTAATATAAAACTGCATCAACCACTGAGGGTTATTAACAGTGGGACAATACAAGAAACAAGGTTTTAGTTAATAGTAAAATACAATACAATACATACAGTTATGTGGTAGGTACTTTAAAATTTAAGAACAAAGATTAGTTTGGTTAAGGAACCCTAATACCTTTTCTTTGTTGTAATTTTCGTTTAGTATGTTGTTTAACGAACCTTCAATACCGTGAAGTTCTTTCTGTAATTTAAATCTAGGACACTGCACTAATATATGTGATACACTTACTTGCACATTACACATGTCACATATGGGTGGAATGTCTTTTGAGAGTAAATGCTGGTGGGTGAGTCGTGTGTGACCTATTCTAGGCCGTGTGAGAATCGTCTCTGCTCTTTCAGTTCTCGGCAGTGAGTCCATGGTAAAGTGGATTTCTTGATTTCTCTTAGTTTGGTTGGAGAATGCTTCCAAAGCTCTTTCCAGTGGTCGCCGATTTTTTTTCTGAAGGTCGTTTTCAAATCTGAGCCTTGATATTAGAATTACAGTTTTTAATAATATCATTTATAGCTATTGAAAATAAAGTTACACCCAATGAACATCCCTGTGGTTTTCCGTTGCTTTGAGTTTTCAAGGTCGAGTATGTACCGTCAGCTCTTAGCATAAATGATCGGTTTTGCAAAAAATTGTGGATAAACTTCAGCATATCACCTACCTCTTATTGACCAACGATCCAATATTTGTATAATCTTGTGACGCCATACTGTATCATAGGCCTTCGATATATCAAGAAAAATAGCTGAAATTTCTTGTTTGCTGGCAAAAGCTTCGTGTATCTCCGATTCTAGGTCTACTAGGCTATTCACTGCTGATCTTCGTTTTCTGAATCCACTTTGTTCGGGAATTAAAGATTCTCGACTTTCCAGAGTTCACATCAACATGTCGTTAATGATTTTGTCCAGTATTCTACCCATTGCACACGTGAGCGAAATTGGTCTGTACGAATTTGCAAGTGATTTAGGTTTACCTTGATTGTGCAGTGGGATAAGAATCGATTTAAGCCAGATCTGCGGAAAACTGTTACTTTTCCATATCTTGTTGTAAATTTGTGATAACACTTCTTTGGCTAGACTTGGAATTCTTTCCACAAAAACCATTGGTATATTATCCGGTCCAGCAGCTGTTTCTATGGATGAATGTTATGCATTATTCAATTAATGAATTGCTATTGCTTCATTGAATGGGTTCTATTCTATTTCAATATTCAAACATGTTTGCTTTACCAAAATTTTCATCATTCATCATTTCATCATTTCATCATTCATCATTCTACGTGTGACCTCCGTGAGTGAAGGTTGTCCTTTACGCAGCGAGTGAACATTAACATTAACATTAATAACGTTATCATCAACAAATAAAGTGATAAGTTTTTTCTCCGATTTATATTGGTATGTGCCTTTTAATATTTATCGATAGCTAAACACAAACTGTTTCATAGGCCAGTTATTGAGCCTAATTTATTAAATATTTTGGCATCCAGAATATTTAAATATGTCAACAACACAATCTACTGCTCCAAGCTTTGCTGCTGTTACGAAATCCATCCCAAGAAAAGTCACACCAGCACCCA
Source organism: Galerucella pusilla (assembly GCA_910591695.1). NCBI lineage: Eukaryota > Metazoa > Arthropoda > Insecta > Coleoptera > Chrysomelidae > Galerucella > Galerucella pusilla. Next base: position 48,723 of record CAJUYI010000087.1, read on the forward strand.
CATCATACCCTAGTAGGAATCAAGCGGTTGTAATAAATGCCCTACCAGATACTGCTCTTTTTGACTACATTAAGGCAATTGGTGAAATCGTGACGCCAAAAGGTATAACACACGCCTCTCGTATATCCAACCAACGAATTTGCATTTTTCTTGCAACCACTTCCATCGTTGATGATCTCCTTAAAAATCATCCCACAATTATAATCAAAGAAGAAATCGTCCCTATTCGTAGACTCATTAGCCCATCCAGAAGACTATTAATATCCAACGTATGTCCCTCAATTCCAAACCAACTAATCGAGCAGGCTTTAAAAAATGAGCTTGGTCTCCAGCTCGCATCCCCCATCACCAGCATCCGCACTGGCTCACCAGATGAAGACTACGCTCACATATTAAGCTTTCGACGGTCCATCTTTGTAATACCTGACAAAGAAAACTTCGAGATACAAACTTCAGTCGTAATACAATATGAAAACACCGCCTTCCGAATCTTCATAACGTCAGACAAATTGGAGTGTTTCCTGTGCAAACAAACTGGACATACTGCAGAAACCTGTCAAAACCCACCTGTCTCTTCCCCCCTCATCTCAACAGCACCCATTCAGAATAAATCCGATGACTATATTCCATCAGATCCTATTTCCACTCCCACAACAGCTATCTCCAATCCTTCACCCGGCAATTCATCTACCCTTACACCTCCTGTCCAATCCAAACCTACCCCAACTATCTCATGCCTCAAAAGAATGCACTCAACTGACTCAAGCCATGAATCTCCTCCTCTGACCCCCATATCTTGCCCTCCCACGCACAGCCAAGACATTACACCACCTGACGACGCCTTTCGAACTCCTGAATCAGCCCCAAAGAAAAAAACCAAAACCATAGAAAAAACCATTAACCCCTCTGCTCGCTCAACTATAGAAAACTTGATTGAAATAAATCCAACATCCTTCTCAATTACTTCGACACAACTAATTGCATTTCTGGAAAACACCTTCGGCAACAATGATCCATTATCTGAAGCTTATAAATTTACCACAAATATTACAGCTCTTCTTGAAGATCTCAGATAAATCTATTATGAAGTTCCCGATAGATCACTTAGAAATCGTATAACTCGCCTACAAAAGAAAATCAAAAGTTACATGAATCCCAACGAAGTTGCCGATATTGCTAGTCTCAAATCTATCAGCTCTAACGATTGTGACGATACCGACCTCTACTGATTATGACTAGTAAATTCACGATCATTCAGTGGAATTGCGACGGATATTATCCGCGCCTTGAACGCTTACAGCATCTAATTTCTCTTTACCAACCTGAAATCGTTTGTCCCCAAGAGACCAATTTCACCTCCTCAAACATCCCCAATTTGAAACATTTTGAAGGTTATCACTCCATCCGAACTGCCTGCACCAGAGCCAGTGGTGGAGCATCCATATTCGTATCTAAGGACCTTTATTCTACTCATCTTCCCCTTACTTGAAATCTTGAAGCCATAGCTATAACCACCTATTGTCCTCATAAACTAACCATATGCTCTATATACATACCACCCGATTACAAACTGAAAGAAGAAGAACTTCTTGACCTAGTCTATCAGCTCCCCCAACCATACATAATTACTGGTGATTTCAACGCACATAACACCATGTGGGGATCTATACGTACTTTTGGACGTGGTAAGGTTGTTGAGAACATACTAAATTGCACTAACTCATGCCTTCTTAACACGGGATCACATACCCACATGAATATTGCTTCTGGTACCTTCTCATCCATTGACCTAAGTCTATGTGATCCCAAAACTGCCCCCTTTTTGTCCTGGCAAACAGCAGACGACTTACATGATAGCAACCATTATCCCATAATTATACGTAATAACTTAGAAGAACAAGCTTCTATTAGAATCTTTTGGCAATTTAACAAAGCAAACTGGCCGGATTTCTCCGCGGAAGCCGAATCTCTCCTCCGTAAATTACCTACCTCAAATAATATTGGTTCCCTGGTGGAATTCTCAATGCGAAAAAGCAGTGCGACTATCCAAATCAGCCCTTAACTTCTATCGCAAACACAAAACCCTGGAAAACCTTATTACGTATAAAAGACTTAAAGCAAAAGCCAAATATGTGGTTAAACAAAGCAAAAAAAACTCCTGGCATAGCTACGTTACCTCCCTTGATAATAATACTAACCCCTCACAAACATGGAAAAAATTAGACAGGTTCAAGGTAAAAAAACCCACTCAAAAATTCCCCATTTAATATCTAATGGAGCCTCTACTAGCGATAGCCAAACCATTTGTAATACACTTGCAGAAAGATTTAATGAAAAATTTCAGAATAAACTCAAGCCACTCACTGAAGCTAACCACAACCAATCTCTCTCCACCAATTTCATTTTACCTCATCAACAAGATATCAACGATATTAATTCCCCTTTTTCACTTACCGAACTGATATCTGCCTTATCCTCAAGCAAGAACTCCGCTGCCGGCCCTGATAACATACCCTATATTTTCCTTAAAAAACTATCAAACTATAGCCTCACCATTCTATTGGACATATATAATTTAATTTGGTACTCCCAAACATTCCCATCTCAATGGAACACTTCCATTATTATTCCCGTCCCAAAACCGTCGCAACCTTCAACCTTACCACAGTCTTACAGGCCGATTTCTCTCACTTGTACTACATGCAAAATAATGGAAAAAATGATTAACAGGCGACTCATGTGGTTTTTCGAAAAACACCAGATACTTCCTAAGGAACAGTCTGGCTTCCGACGTCATCGATCCACAAGTGATAACCTCGCACTTTTCCAAACCCACATTGCCGATGCCATAAACTGCAAACAAGAAGTGATAGCCACTATCTTTGATATTAAAGCAGCATTCGACACAATACCCAGGCAGGCTATACTCGATAAGTTGTTATTATATGACCTCAAAGGCAATATTTATTTTTTTATAAAAAACTTTCTTAGTACCAGATCCTTTAAAGTCTCAGTAAACGGCTGTCTCTCATCATCCCATACCCAACAGGACGGTGTTCCCCAAGGCTCAATTTTAAGCACCACTTTTGAAAGTATACCGAGCGCTAATCCGATCCAAACTCGATTATGGTAGCTTCGTTCATATGTCAGCAGCCAAAACTCTCCTGAAAAGCCTCAACACTGTTCACAATACTGCTATCCGACTCTGTTTAGGAGCCTTCCGCTCCAGCCCAGCTGAGAGCCTTTACCTAGAAGCCAATGAACCTCCACTCTGGCTAAGGCGTCAATATCTCCTCCTCTCATATGCAGCCTCGACCTCATCCAACCCATTCAATCCAGCTTCCTCCCTAACAGCACCATGCAATCTGAGTAGTCTACCACCCACCCCACGCATCCATACTATTCCCTTCCTTCTCCAGTCATTAATACCGCATATTCAATTATCCCACACTATCCCTGTTCCCCTGCCACATACCCCTCCTTGGTCCAAAACTCTTCCAAAATCTAACCTATCACTCACCAAATTCAACAAAGAAGAAACCAACCATGATCTAATAAAAAACCATTTCTTGGAAATACTTAATAGAGAACAATACGACCAAGTCTTCTTCACCGATGCATCCAAGAGCGAAACTGGAGTCGGTTGTGCTGTTTCTACTACACAAGCAGTTGTTGAAACTTACCGAACTTCAACTACATGTAGCATTCACACTGGCGAACTGTATGCTATTCTACAAGCCTTCGAACTCTGCAAAGTACCCCACCAACATATAGCCATTTGCACAGACTCCCTCTCATCCATTCAGTCTATCAATAATTTATTCACCACTCATCCTCATGTTCAACGCATTCACGACACGTACCCAAACCTGATTCTTCACAATGTTACCATCAATATCATATGGATCCCTTCACATATAGGCATAACTGGAAATGAAATAGCTGATCGTTATGCTAAAGAAGCCGCTTCATCCAACATCAACATAATTAATTTGCAAATCTCCAGTGACTTGAAAATTTGCATGAAAAAACTCACTCGTCTGCATTGGCAGAATCATTGGAACCACTCAGTCACATTCCTACATAAAATTCAACCCACTGTTGACAAATTCAATATTCCCGATTCACGAAGAAACGAAAAGGTCGTTGCCAGAAGATTACGTATCGGTCACACACGTCTCTCGCACGGCCACTTGATGAGCTCTTCCCCGCAACAAAACTGCCAACAATGCCATTCCCCATTAAAAGTTGAACACATACTAGTGAACTGCCCATTATATGCAAAACGTCGCCAACAGCTGGGAATTAAAACATCCATTCAAGAAATATTAAACTGCCCAAACCAAATAACGACAGTCATCCAATTCCTGAAAGAAGAACATCTATTCAACAAAATTTAATTATATTTTATTTATCCATTTCATGTATATAAACGAATGTATCATATTGTATGTATTGTACCTAGTGCTAATGGCCAGAGCTGTCACATAGCACTTTAAGCTGAATAAAAAAAAAAAAAAATTTTGGTGTTTGAAAAGTTTTCGTGTAGCTGCTATCATTGGAGTATTTTTTAAATGATTCTGCTAATGTTCCGCAGATTAGCTCAGGAGACGTGACGATGTGACCTTGATATTTTGGAAAGTTTATGTACGACTGGTAATTTACTCCAGCAATTGATTTGAATTGTTCCCAAGAATCTCGTTTGGTTTTTTTATCAGTCTTGCTCGGGCTCTTGAGCGTTTGAACTGAAGTAAATTTTCTGATGATCATTCCATCGTGGAGCTGCTAGATGTTTTCAAATAATTTTTGTTCTTCTGATTGTAGCTTCTGCAGTAGTAACAATAATATTGGATGTTTTTTCGACCATTTCTTCTGTGTCAGAGTTGATGTCGTTGATGTCGTGTCACTTCAACATCCGTTAGACGAACACGTGTTGTCTAAAATAATTTTAACAAAATTTTATAATGTTTAACATCTAGATTCAACAAACCCTAAACAGGGGATCATTTTAATTTTTAATTTTTAATTTCAATGTTATTTTAATTTATGACGTCAATGTGTTGTCAAAGTTTCTTGTACAAATTACCTGACGAGTAAGCACTGAAGATGGCCTAATAGCCGAAAGCGCTCTGCGATTTAATAAATTAATATTTACACAGAATACAAATATGTTTTCTTGACTTTCTAGTCATGTGTACTCAGCTATAAAATATTCACGTTTATACTATTGTCATCAATTTTTTTGAATATTAGATCATCTAAAAGTTTCCAGTTGGCTTTTTTGAGATTCCATTTTTCAGAGGGTGGAATTTGATTTGCAGAATTGCCATAAATCCCAGTTGAATATCAAAGAGAGAGTAGGATCGCAAAGAGAGATATCGATTGCTGAGTCTGTACAAGTGGCTGGGTTAAATCTGGTCAATCATTCAATTTATTTATGTTACTTTGATCAATGATTTTTTCCAGTGTATTACCAAATGAAGTATTGTTTTTTGAACCCCAAATACTATTATGGGCGTTAAAATCACCAACTATCAGTCTTGGTTGTGGGAGTTGAGTTGGTAGATCTTCAATTTTTTGTATGCTGGGCGGGGCATTTTGGGGGCAATATATATTATATAAGGATAGTTTTATGGGTCCATGAATGCAAACGGAAACCGCATCACTTGAAATCTGATGGATTGTTTTGTTTTCATAATAGCACAAGTAATTATTCATGACGTAGATCTTTTTAGAGAAACTGGTTTCTTGTAAACATATTATTGAAGAAGAGTGTTCTGCTAATAAAATTTTGAACATTTCTTAATGGGTATATAATCCATTAACGTTCCATTGTAATATAGTAGTGGATTTAATGGGCATTCGGAGCTTTTGGCGTTAAACTCAATGATACTGACGAATCGCTATCTTCTTGATTCATAGATTCGGGATCCAATTGGTCGATGAGTTTCTTGGTGATTCTTGTACATTCACTTCCCATTTTTTTGTTGGTGAAGTAGGGATATAGAGCTTGTAATTGATTGACGAAGCCATTTATATCTTCAGTATATATTCTAGCTACACTCAGTGGGTCAGGTGATCTATGCACATTTCCCAAAAAAATCACATCTTTGTATGTAAGTCAGCACTGGATTGTTTATTCCTGTTTCAAAAAATACTTTTGTTGGTTCCATCTGTTTTTCAACATTTGCTGTAACTGGTGCTGGACTTTAGTTTGAACTTTTTTGGGGATATTTGATATTTTGGGTTTGGAAAATTGGACTTCGCTGGTTTGTTCAGCTGGAGAAGGGGTTTCAGATAGAGGTCGTTTGATTGAGGTAGAGGAGTTTGAAGGAACTGTATTTATTTCCAGGGGAATTATATCAAAAATAGTTTTTCCAGAAGTATCAGCGCTAGCAGTATTTTTTTCCTGAGATATATCAGTGGACGAATTTGCGACAGGAATGTTTTGAGATGGCAATACTGGTATTTGAATGGATGGAGTAATGAGAGGTGAAATTGTTATATTTGTTTCTGAAACTGTTGGTTGTTGTGGTTCAGGCACAGATGATTGTGAGGATGGAATATATGTGATTACTGTTGAGTTTGTTGGTGAAGTTTGTGATTGTTCTAGCTGGGTATTAGGAAGTGGGAATTCTGTTGCGACATGCCCTTCCTGTTTACAGTTGAAGCATAAATGGTTATCCAGTGAGAGAAAAACTTGATATGAAGTCCCTTCTTGATTCATAGTAATAAAATCAGGTATTTGTATCTGATAAATAGGTAAGATAGTCTGCCTACGGAACTTGAAATATGTTCCATAAATTCCGGTTGAGAAATTCCAATCCGAAGGAGAGTTATTCGCGACATTAGTTTAATACCAATTTTTTCAAGCTCATTATTCATTAGTATATTTGGAATTGATGAGCAGATATTAGATAGTAGTAGTCGTTTTGTAGATGTTACCAATCGTCGGGCCTCAATGATAGTTTGTCTAACAACTATTGAACCATCATAGATGTCCATAAATGTATCAACTATTATTTGCTAAGTATATGCATATGCGATTGTTAGATATTCTGGGAAAAAATATGATAATTTTCGGTTCAATTATACTTCCCAAAGAGATTAGATATTCCTCTAATCTTGTGTTGTCCAATGAGTGGAATACGACTGCTTGTTTTTTGTTTGGAAATTTTGGTAAATTCGTGACTGTTGCATATGATTTTATTTGAGGTTCAGTACCTCCTTGGTCAGGAGTACTCGTATTTTCTGGTTCATCCATTTTGGTATTTGTGGAGCATTGATCTTCTAGTTACTGACCTGCCTAATCTATGATGGGACAGGTTCACTAATGAGTTTTCAACAAAACTTTATCTTGAATGTAGATTTAATTTGGTATTATGAAGTTGTTTCTTTTATCTCAATGCATAAAAATGAATAAAAACTCACAGTTTCGGGAGTATTACTTCCTGCTGTTGGAATCTTCAGTACTGAACAATATAACTGTATTATTCCGCTTTGATTCTCACTAATTTGATAGTTTATCGGAGCTGGTATTGAAACACAACCGGTGCTTTGAATGCCAGGGCCGAACTCTCCATGTATTATTTTGTTTAGAAGTAATAGCGTTCATCGGTCTGTTGGCAGTCCAATGTGAAAAACTCAATTTTTTAACATATATATTCCAGCATAATCCAGGCACAGTATAAGAACGAACCAGTAGTATAACTCTTATGAATTCCATTCATTAATTGCCAGAGCTTTTGATGACCTTGAACGCATCGCTTTACGATTCATTTTACCATAGGCGTAGGCGGCATAAGTTTTAAAATGACTTGAACGTGTTAAATGTTTTTTCTTAAATATTGTAGAACAGTACTCTGATGAGTGAATACAACGATAGTCTTATACCAAATATTTATTGGTTTTTCCATATTACAATTTTCATTTTGTTATGATTCTTAAAACGTTTATTGACAAATTTTAATGTGTAATATAGTCGTACCCTGGAGAAAAGTTTCATTAAATATTTTATTGGAAAATCAACACAATGATGTACAAACTCTGTTGTTTGACTGATATTTATGAGTGATTCAACAATATTATCTTCCTAGCAACTTTCTCAAGAGTCATTCGGAATAATGTTTCTAATAATGACATGTATTGTACAAAATTTTCATGCGACATATTCAAGTTTCCAAAAGTACCCTTATTCGTATTTTCATAAGCTCCAAGGTAACAGTATTAAGACGAATCGTCTAAATTCTGATACGCTTGAGAATACGTCTCACATACGCTGCATTTATGAATTTCCGAACATGTTTCAATTAAATAACCACATAAGTAGCGAACAAAATTCTTTTCCAATAAATCATTTGTCTGAAAGTCTTTAGGCATTGAATTATTTGATGGAAGGAATATTGTTGGAATAGCCTTTTTTGAAAGAAGTTTTCTTTTATGAGGTTGCATAATCATGTCTGGTTAAAAATGAGCACCACATAAACGATGAGTACTATTGTATAGAGTTTAAAATTTTGGCATCAAGTCAGGCCTATCGCATGCTTCGATCCAAACTTTAGCTTTGAAACAAAAACAACAAATTGAATCAATGCATGAAACTAAGGCTCATAAATGTAATATGAACATCAGATAATAAAGTATCATACTAACAGTTTCTCACCTTTCTGAATCCTTTGGAAAAAGGTGTAATTTTCCATCACAATTATAATATTTATTGTTACATCCACGAACTACACACACACAATACCCGTTTTCTTCTTTTTCATGGTATCCATTGCAAAAAAATGCTTATAAACTATAAAAATAATACCGAAACCCCGAAAAAATATAAGCTGTAATAAATAATTTGATTCGCAAATTCACCACTGGCACTTTAGTTGGATCACAGCACAGTACTGGCCGCCGGATGAGATACTCATCCGAACGACGTTGTAGGTCACAGAGAGCTCGGCAGTATAACGTCACGAGATAACATACTGGTTCGTTTCTATACTGTGATCCAGGTATAATTTCCGTGTTGTAGACGCATCATTCCTGTAGCATTCGATTGTTTTATAATCAATCAACTTCAGATTTTTCATGGTACACAACCGGTCCTATATCATTAATCAATTTGTTCTGTTCTCTGGTTATTTCATGTTGATTGTCTATTATCTAAAGTGATATAGGGGATGTGATTTTTCATTTTCTTGCGCTGCTTCTGGATGGATAACAAGCCAGTTTCTGAGAGCTATTTTTATTTTTTATATTTAAATGAATTTTTGTTTGTTCGTTTGTACCTATTCCATACGCTGTCGTACTTTGCCAACTTATTGCTTGCACTTGAGAAAAGGTTTGAGGATAGTTTTTCGGCAGTTTTGGCAGGAGCGTACCATAGCGGAGAGAAACAAATATACAGGGTTGTCCATAAGTAATGGTCCAAAGTGAAATGAGAAATTTTTCGCCCAAAAAAATAACAATCTGTGACATAACCTCTGAATTGTCCATGTCACGTCGACTTTGAGCATTATACTTTTCAATAATCGTTTCCCTAAGTATGTATGGTTTGGGCAATTTATTTTGAGACTTCATAGCACATCTGAACATCCCAAAACTTGAGAACAATGCATTGAGAGGTAATGTTGACTGTAAATCAACATGCATTTCGACTCCCATGGCTGACAACTTTGATATTATGTCAAAAAATGCCATCAGTTAAGTATGAAAATCATCGTTTTCTGTTGTTTTCAAAGATGTCACACGTTTGAGTAAATTTGCTCGTTTTACCGGTCCTGTAGACGAATATTCTGATTTTAACTTGTTCCAAATTTGTTTCGAAGTATTTAAACCTTTAACCATTTGTAATAAACTTGGATCAATGGCAATCATTAAATCTGACTTGGCTTTAGCATCTCCTTCTCCCCACTTTTCAATACTTTGAACTAACGCAGCATCACCTTCAAACAAAGCGGGCTTTGGTTTCTTGCCATTTACATACACCCATGTACTATTTTTTACCATTACAGCTTCAATTTGCATAGACCACGTATCGTTATTTTCCTTTGTACTTGACGACAAAGACTTTTTTTTTTCTCCAACGCCCACTTTTTACTATTATTAACAGCAAGCTGGGCCCATAACCTGATAAATATTAAACTTCGTTTCCGTCTAAAATTATTTATTTTTGAGTAGCATACAAAATATATCGTTGTCAGAATTGAATGACAGAAAACATTAAAAAAATCAATAAACAATAAATAAAAATAAAATAATGTGGATGGTGCTGAAGTGCTAAATTTGAATTAGTCACTCAACACTATGCCCTTATGGAACTTGTGGCCTGATATTCAAGCTGGAGTATTCTTGGTCTTCCAATACATTCAAGAGCAAACACACAATCACATAATAGCTGAAAATGAACCTTCATAACATCCAGTTTTTTCAACGTTGCTTATCTACCGGAGAGTATTGCAATTGAACAACGGTATGCTCTTTCCAGCCTATTAATTTCTTCTGCACAATGATGAGTTACTGTCAAGGAAATCATTCCCTCGTTTTATCGCCTTTGTTCTTACGCCATCCGACGTTTTGAAGCTTTCCGTATATCGAGCTGCCCCGCTTGTATGGTTAAACTTTCATCACAGTCTTCCCTTTCCGGTACATTTATATTTTGTATTTCTTTCCAATGCTGTATTAATGAGCTGCCCCATGATTTAACACCATGATTCAGCTCCTCGATTAGCCTCCTATGATGAGCACTTCACGTTTGATTTATGTGACGATGACCATTCAGTAATCCATGCAGTTTTGTCAAATTGGGATTTTTTTACAAATATTCAATTGTGAATTTTATTAAGCTGAACTACCGAATTTTTGTCCATAATCTGTATCTACTATGAACGGTTCCTGAGATGAGGCCAAGAGCCATTTTCATTGAGACCTGTACAATAGAATCTGTGAAAAACAGCTTCTATCGGTAGTTCCATGATTTCTTTTTTTTTTTATGATGACAATATAAAATAATTTTTTTTCCACTTCTAGCTGTGAAGTTGACAATTATTGCTTTTTTCAGCCAACTTAGAAGTTGAATTTCTCTATTAGTGGCTAATAATTTTCTATTATTAACCTAGGTCAATAATTCAGGGATACTAGTTCAACAAAAACTTGTGCAACATAATTTTTTATACCCAGGAGATTGTCTTTAACGTATTTGCTGCTTGAAATTACCTATCAAGATAAAATTATTTGAATGATAATTTTTCACTTAACATAGTAACCAATCACTTAATTTTAAGTCATGTGTCAAATTTCATCCAATCACCTCTGAATTACAGCGATAATACCTTACATAATGGTATTTTCAGTTTGTTTGTGTTTTTTTTTTATTGAAAATTAATTAAACGTCAAACTGACAACTGTTTTAAAAATGACGCGAGTATTTGGTAGTGCAACTAACGACTCAATAAATTTACCAATTGTACTTTTCACAACTGCGGTTTCAAATAAAAATGAATAAAATTGGTTCGATTAAAACTAATAAAATTGGATTGAAAATTATCAAACGTAAGATTGACAATCAACTTTTTGATATCTACTAAATAAAAAATTATCTTATCGAATACTCCTCGGGTCTGATAAATACTCAACATTTTGTCAAAGAGAATGTTTCAAGCATGCTGCTCAAGGATAATAGCCCTCGGCCCGCGGCCTCGGGCTATTATTAAGCAACACGCTTTCAGCATTCTCTACGACAAAATTATCTTGGTATTATCAAGACCCTATAGTCCAAGATCCCAAAGCGATAAGACATAACTTATTTTCAAATAGATGGAATGTTAGGTTGTTCTCAATAGCATTTCGTGTGCTTTGAATACCTGTGTGTTTGTGGAGCTATCCTAAGGGCACCTGGGAGGTATCAGGTGACAAAGATAACTGAAATTAAGAGTTACTTCACTTAAACTTAAATGTCTGATTTTTATATATGTTTTGTGGAACAATATTCTAGAGAAGTATCATGAGTGTCAGACACTTTCCATGGGCCAAAACTTTTGTCAGACGCCTTAAAGCTGCAAAGAAATAAATAGACTTCATTCATTTTCACATGTCTGACTTTCAAATATGTTATCAAGGCAACTACTACTAAGTGATATGTGCTCCAACAGATTCGAACTATACTGAATACTATACGTTTACGGAGTTTGTAGAGCTTTGAAGCGTCTGACAAAAGTTTTGGTCTATGGAAAGTGTCTGACACTCATGATACTACTCTAGAATATTATTTTACAAAACATATGTGAAAATCAGACATTTTAATTTAAGTGAAGTAAATCTTATTTTCAGTTATCTTTCTCACCTGATACCTACCCAGGCGCCTGTAGGATAGCTCCACAAACACACAGATATTCAAAGCACACGAAATACTACTGAGAACCCAACATCTATTCGAAAATAAGTTATGTCTTATAGCTCTGTGATGTTACTTCACTAGAGTTATTAGTTATTACTACTGAAAATGCCATAAGTTTAAAATTCGCGAATTACATAATCATTTCTGCTTATCTTTAACTATTCTTGCTATATTATATATTTCATTATCTTTTATTCTTAGAACCTGTAACTGTTGCTAAAGAAGATGCCAACTCGGCATTTCCCATAGAACCTTCCTTTTGTACATTTTTTATTCAGTCTTAATCTACAGCTTGATATTGTATGTTTGACAATAAACAAAAATGAAGTTTTCAAAAACAAAGTTTCTGAATAAACTTATATTATTGGCGCAGTCAGTAGGATTGTCACGAAAGGCATCCAACGCGGAAAACTTTCAACTATCTCAATAGTGAGGTGACAAACGAATCGGTCGGTGTTTTCTAAGAACTGTTCATTTTGGATTATCTTCAATCAAGGAAAGTTACCAGACTCCTTCGAAGAAGAAAAGCTGTCCAAGGGCAAATGAAGACCGTACTGTAAGTCAAACTATTTCAAGTATTTGTATATGTCAGACTCCTCTGGTGCTTCCCCTTCCTTTAGTGATAGCGAGAACGATCTAGAGTTAAATTTAAGTACCAAAATACATAAAAGCAATTTAGAAATAGATTTAATCACAAGAAACTTGAGTTCAATTTCTTTAACAGATAATTTAATAATGGCAGATTTACCTAATTTTACCAAAGTTCATGCTGAAACCATTCCAGATTTTGATGGTAATGAGAATGAGCTTCAATTTTTTTTGGAAAGTATAGACAGTATTGTAAATCATTTTTATGATAATACAAATAATGATAATTACCAAAATATAATAATTTTCAGAACTATCATTAGTAAATTGAAAGGAACTGCAAGAGAAGTCATTAATATTAGCGGTTGTAATACAATAAATCAAATAAAAGAAGAGTTAATTAGAAATTTTAGTGACCCAAGGGACGAAACTTGCTTGTCTCCTGATTTGAATAATTTAAGGCAAGGGCTAAACGAATCTCCTTATCAATTTCACGATAGAGTGAGAAAAGTTTTACATACCATTTCAAACTTCTTGGCTTTGCATGAGAATGATATAAATATACGCGCATTTAAACAAAACATGTATAACAATCAAGCATTACAAGTATTTCTGGCAGGGTTAAGGAGTCCTTACGGCATTATGGTCCGAACGAAAGAGCCTCGAACCATGCTAGAAGCAATTAATTTCAGAAAGAAAGAAGATAATATTAGATATTTACAAAATAACTCCAATTTTCAACCTAACCTAAGAAACTTGAACAATCAAAACCGTCAAAAATTTCCTCAAGTAACACAAAATTATCAAACTCCAAATACTTCTCGAAATTTCAATCAAAATATCAATTCCAATAGTAATCAAAGAATTTTTCAACAACAACCATCCGGTTCTCAAAATAATACCCCTCAACCTAATAATAATTTTCCACGCGGTCCAATTCATAATATACAACCTCGACAAAATAATAATCAAAGATATTTTACTAATGCACAAGTTTTTGGTCCACCCAAAAATGTGTGGAAACCAACCCCCAATTTCAATCGAAATAATTTACCTAGACCTACACCAATGACTACTACTACTAGACAAACTCCGAATAATAATTACTTCAAAGCACAGTCACCTCAAAACCGTAAGTGGGTGTCCGAAGAATTATATAATGTAGAACAAGTTGACAATGATAATGATACAGACAATAATTTCCAAGAAAACGAACTAGTTAACGATAACAATGACTATCAAAATGAATACCAAAATAGTAACGACAATGTTGGAAATTTTTACAGGACGAGGCCTCCCAATCAGAAACGATGATAGAATACAACAACTCTTGTGACAAAAGACAATTACCCTATATTACTATCAAAAACCCTCCACTAAAACTATTAATTGACTCCGGTGCAATAAAATCTTTCTTATCTCCAGAAACAGTTGATAAATATTTTTCTGAATATAAATTCCACGAACCTTTTGTTGTCTCTACGTCCTTCGGATCGTCACATCATAATATTTCTGTAACTATTCCTGCATTCGCAGAATTTAACGAAAATAAAAATATAACATTTCATGCATATAAATTCCATTGTATTTTCGATGGTTTAATTGGAGTAGATTTATTACAATCACTAGGTATCAATATTGATTTCCCAAATTCACAAATTATATTAAAAAATGCTATTTTACCCAATATCTATTTTGAGGCTATTCCAAAAAAGATTGTTTCCAAGATTATACCAGGTCAAACAATTTCAAAAATCGATATTCCGGTTACAACGAAAACGGGAGAGATTTTAATTCCACAACAAACTCTAGCTAATTGCGTAATACCTGAATGTATTACAATTGCAAATAATGGCTGGGCAACTGTCGAAATTCGTAATAATTCCGACGATGACACAAATTTCACTATTTTATACCCTATCAACAGTGTTCCTGTAGAAAATAATTTTGAAATGTACCACTTAGATTTTAAAGAAAATAACGACAAATATAATAATGACGAAATTGACAATTTGATTAGAACTGACCATTTAAATGACGAAGAAAAAAAACACATTCTTAACATATGTAGAAAATATGCTGATATTTTTCACAAAGATAAAAATCAATTAACCTTTACTAATGAAATTAAACACCAAATTCGAACAACGGACGAAATCCCTGTTTACACCAAAAGTTACCCGTACCCTTACGTTCATAAAGAAGAGGTAAAAACTCAGATCGAGAAAATGCTAGAACAAAACATTATCAGACCAAGTAATTCACCCTGGTCCTCACCTATTTGGGTGGTATCAAAAAAGGCCGATGCTTCTGGAAAAAAGAAGTGGAGATTAGTTGTTGATTACAGAAAAATTAACAAAAAAACTATTCCAGACAAATATCCAATCCCTCGTATAGATTCAATTTTAGATAAATTAGGCAAATGTAACTACTTTTCAACTTTAGATTTAGCGTCAGGCTTTCATCAAATCGAAATGCACCCTGACGATATCCAAAAAACGGCATTAACCGTAGAAAATGGACATTACGAATATTTAAGAATGAGTTATGGCTTGAGAAATGCTCCAGCAACATTTCAGAGAGTTATGGACAATATACTTAGGGGTTTACAAGGGGAAATTTGTTTAGTATATCTCGACGATATAATTATTTATTCAACGTCATTACAAGAGCACATGGTCAACTTGAAAAAAGTTTTTCAGCGACTACGTGAAACAAATTTCAAGGTCCAGTTGGACAAATGCGAATTTTTGAAGAAAGAAACATCTTATCTAGGACACATTATCACTACCGAAGGTGTAAAACCCAATCCAGATAAGATCAAAGCTATTAAATTATATCCCATACCAAATACCAAAAACTATAAAAGAAATTAAAGGATTCTTAGGTCTTTTAGGATATTATAGAAAATTTATTTCAAATTTTGCACAAATTACTAAACCCTTGACTTCGTCTCTAAAAAAAGGTTCAAAAATAGAATTTACACCCGAATATATACAGTGTTTTGAAACATGTAAAGAAATTTTAAGTAACGATCCTATTTTAAAATATCCTGACTTTACTCAAGAATTCATTTTAACTACAGACGCAAGCGGTTTTGCAATAGGGGCAGTATTGTCTCAAGGCTCTGTGGGCCAAGACAAACCTGTGGCTTATGCCTCAAGGACACTAAACCAATAGGAACAGAATTATAGTACAATCGAAAGAGAGTTACTTGCGATTGTATTGGCCACGAAATATTTTAGGCCATACTTATACGGCAAAAAATTTACTATATATTGTGACCATAAACTTTTGCATTGGTTGTTCTCCATAAAAGAACCAAATGCCCGTCTCACAAGGTGGAGACTTAAATTGGAAGAATTTGATTATCAAATCATATATAGAAAAGGATCATCAATTCAAAATGTAGATGCGCTATCTCGTATTAAAATAAACGAAATCAACACAAATGACATTTTTGAATACATGGACGATTTTAACAAAAATTTATCTAGTGACAATGATAACGAACAAATAAATCAACAAAACGCACAACTCGATAATGAATCAATTGTAGGACAAATTGACGAGACTCCTCAAATAACTGATGCTGACATAGAAAACGTAATTAACGAAATATGTCCAAACAACGATAACGATACCGATAACGAAACCTAGACCTAGATCCTAGACCAAATGCCTTATGCAATTTTAGGATATAACAACTCTATTCTTAGTGCAACTAAACTACGTCCAATAGAAATAATTTCAGGTCATTTAGACACAAACAATCCTCTTAATATTGACCTCATTCAAAAATTATATTCCAATTATATGACTAAACATAAAGAAACCACTGCCGAAATTTATAAAACATTAAACAAACAGATGGCAAATCAAAAATCAAAAAAGTTAGAGAAAGTTAATGCAAATCGACATGAACCATTGACGTACGATCCAGGTACGCTGATATATCATAAAACAAATCCACGCAATAAAATCAGTCTCAGATTTAAAGCCAGACCAGTAAAAAGATATGAAAGAATCAAAGTGAAAACATACAAAATAAATTCCCCTCGTAACAAACAAAAATTAGTTACTACCACTTACCATAAAAATAATTTAAGGAGACCACTCGCTAATCAAAAAATTGTACCATTACAGAATGCTCCTGTCGCTGGCAACAGCCAGTTGGACACAAGAAATTAAAATTACAAGTTTGGAATCCAATCCTGGTATACTTCCTTACAAATTAGGAGATGCTAGATTACAATCTTCCCACCATTCTTTTATCCACTACTTTGATCTAAACCCTATTGAAAACGAATTACGTCATATAACGGATCAATTCGAAAATGTATCACAAGCAATTAATACCAAAAATCAAAATTTTGCAAATGGACTCAAATTCTCAATAAATTCAATATCATATCAGATAAGGCAATGCAAAGAAAAATTCAATTTCGTACACGGTAATAAAAGAGTAAAAAGGGGAATTATGAACGGTTTAGGAACAATTCTCAAAAGTATTTCCGGTAATTTAGACGCAAATGACGGCAAACGTTACGACGATGCCATTGCCCTATTAAGTTCAAATCAAAAAGATATAGCAAATACACCCAATAAACAAATATCACTAACAAGCAAAACTATGGACGATTATAATAACAGTATTGCACTAATACAACAAAATGAAAAAGATATAACAAAAAAATTAAACGAGTTAAATTCCGAACTGGATAAATTTGTTAATGACTTTGTCTCGTATTTCCTAACAAAAAATACTCTCGATCAAATACAAGCATCGCTCAAAATTTTAACAGAAATATTAAATAATTTAGATAGCTCTATTGCTTTCGCTAAATTAAAAACATTACATTATAGTGTTTTAAAGTTTGAAGATTTAGAATTCATTTTAAAGTCAATACTAAAATATTACCCAGCTAATACCTTAATTTTTGGAGATGATTCTCAAAATTTCCATAAGTATTATGATATACTAACAGTCGAATCTCACTATTCCAAAGACAGAATCGTTTTTGTAATTCACTTTCCTATAGCCAAACCTGAAACTTTCACTTATTTCCACCTGTATTCTATACCTACAAAAAATAACACAATCCTTATTCCACCTAAACCTTATCTGGCAATGCAAGATAACCAGTACGAGTATGAAGATGAAAAATGTCGAAACCTACATGAGCTGTACTTTTGTCCCAACGAAAAATCCATGATAGCTGCCGAACCCGACAACTGCATCTACCAATTGCTGCAACTGAAGACCAAAGAGCACCCAAAATGTATACCAGTGCCCATAATAGTTGAAAACGAAATTATTCAAACAATAAACTCAGCACATTACATAGCAGTCTTCCCAGAAGAAACAAAAGTGAAAATTATTTGTTCAAAAACTGACTTCACGTCACTAAAAGGTAGCTACTTCATTGAATTACCATTCGGCTGCAGTTTCCAAACACCAAGTAACAAATTTATCAACCACGAAGAAATCATATCAGGCCAACCCTTATTACTCCCAGAAATCAAGACAGAAAATAACAAACTATTCCACCCAAGAAAAATTAACATTAAAGAAATTCCTCTAGACAAAATTCATCAACTCCTAAAAAAAGAAAACAGAATTCAAGAAGTCAGCTTGAGAAATATTCCACACAACTACGCCTACATATGGTCTACGCCACTCTACGTAATACTTGCAATCATTATTTTTGTTGGCGTGCTCAGATCGAAATCAAGATGCAGACACCAACAACCTACAACAGACGATACCAAGAAAACCACCACCAAACCAAAATCAAGAATGAAAAATGTTCGAATCGAAGAAGACGAATAATCAATCCACACCCTGTATGGATCTCTCTGGGGATGGAGGAATTACATAATCATTTCTGCTTATCGTTAACTATTCTTGCTATATTATATATTTTATTATCTTTTATTCTTAGAACCTGTAACTGTTGCTAAAGAAGATGCCAACTCGGCATTTCCCATAGAACCTTCCTTCTGTACATTTTTTATTCAGTCTTAATCTACAGCTTGATATTGTATGTTTGACAATAAATAAAAATAAAGTTTTTAAAAACAAAGTTTCTGAATAAACTTATATTATTCGCGCACAACCAAAATTGACTGATGACATAACGAGTACGTTAATAAAATATCGAAAACTGACAGTGTACTTGTCAGTCAGACGACGGAGTAAACGCTTCTCGTTCTCCTCAATAAAACGTCCAAATTCACAAAAACAGTCTTGATATTTTCCCTCAGCAGTGTTTTCGAGCTCGTTGCTGTTCTATATTAATTCAAACTGATATAATATTTTGGAAGAAGAATTATCCATAATACTCAGTAGAAACAAAATTTGCACTGAACTCGAAATCATCGTTGAAGCAAAAAATGTGCAAGTCTGGCTTTGTTAATATATTTATGATTTAGTCTTGGTGACTTATTGAGGATATCTTGTGTTGTTATTTCCATTGAACAAAAAAGGACGCATTGAAGACCAAAACATGATTCTGAATTCACACAGTGGATGATTTTCCATAACTTAAAATTTTTATTTCCAGTTTTGTATCCAAACCTGATATTTTGTTTTTGTTTTATTATAATCAACCCTTATCATCCGACTTTCGGAGGAGACGTAAAACCGAGGTCCCGAGTCCATGGATGTTGGGCTCGTTGAAGAACGCTACCACTGGTTGGAACACTAGTGGGTTCGCCAAAATTTCCGGTTAGGGGTAGAGTGCTCCCGGCGTCGGTGATTAGCCACAGTCGCAGAAATAGACCGACGTTAAATAACAGAATAAAAAAAAAAAAAAAAAACCTTATCATGTGAATTATATAAAGAAGCATAAATCCCTACTTCATCTAGAAATTACTCTACAACCTAAAAAAATTGGAACGTGGTTTTGTATCTGATCGCGTATTGTAAGTACGTTCGTATTAACATAGGGTCGGACATGGAAACAAGTTTTCCAAAATATATGATTCCTGTTCAAATTCTCATTCTCCAGTAATTTCTCCGGGGATTAGCGCTCTTTATTTGTCTCTTTGTTGCAAAAGGTCACATAAATTCTCGAGTGTGTGAAAAGGACGCCATTAATGTTGACATTAATGAAATCATTCGTGAATCTGAATAAGTCATTATAATTTCCATCATGTTTTTGGTAAAAGTTCTCTACAATGAAACTTAGACAAGTTAGCTAGTGGAAAATATATAGCAATTTACATAATACAATACCGATTTGAATAACAGGAAATGTTGCCAGTCTAGCAGATACAACGGAATGCATGGAAAGTAGAAATCCAGAACACAACGGAAATTATAATTTTGTGTTTCATCTGAAGCACATAGAATGCTACATTCCTGTGCAGTGATTTTGGCATCACGAGTACTTGATGAAATTGACGTGTTCGAGGATATTTTTTGAAGTCGGCTAACTGAAATGAGGAACTTATTCCATATATTTGCATTAACGGTATATACGCACATCATCAGTATTTTCTAATAAATCTTTTGAACTAATGATGTTGGTGAACAGATTCATTTTCTGAAGAATATTCTGATTGTTCGGATTTCAATTGACTGGTTAATTTGCTTCAACTATTAACGCATTTATTGTTAGGGACATTATGTTAGTATTGTATATATAGTATATTAATATTTCACTTTATTTCCTTTCCTCTGCACTTACACTTGTTATTTGTTCATTATGGCAGAATTGGAAGAGGAAGTGAGAGTTCTGATCCTCAAACGAGGCATTATAAAAGGCAGATTAACTTAATTCAAAAGCTATTTGATGGAATAGATAAGGAAAATTTGAATGATTCAAAAATTAAAGCTATAAGTGAAAGATTGGATAGTGTAAGTTCAGTATATCAGGAATTTGTAGATATTGAAACCGAAATTGAACTAAGAAAATTATTAAAACACTGATGCTTTTAAACTGCCTCCTTTTCAACTTACTAAGTTTGACGGTCAGTATAGTTCATGGATGGGGTTTAGGGATGCCTTTTGTGGTTATACTAATATACAAATGAGAGCATGAATGATTATCAAAAATTCTACTACTTAAAGCAGGCTCCAACTCCAGAAGCATTAAAAACAATAAAATCTCTACAAGTTACGGCTGACAATTATAAAGTTGCTTGGCAGAAAATGAAAGATCGCTATGAAAATGAGGGTATGATAATCCACAGCCATATTCAAAATATTTTTGAGTGTCCACCTGTTTACAAAGCACTGTAGCATTGAGAAACTTATTTAAACAAGTATCGAATAATTTACCTCCTTTAACTGCATTGGGGAAAAGGTAGATACATGGGATATGCTAATAATATATATCTTATCGTCTAAATTTGATTCAATAACTAAAAGAGAGTGAAAATCTTATAAATATGATGAAAAACGTCCTACGCTTGAAATTATAGAAAAGTTTTTGAAGCAAAAATGTGAGACGTTAGAAAAACTTGCTTAGAAAAACTTGCTGTCGATAAACATTCAAATAATATGAAGAGACAATCTGCAACCTTTCTGACATCTTGAGAGAAACAATGTGTGCTTTGTCACAATGATCACAAAATATACAAGGTGTAACAAAAAGGCAGGTTATAAATCATACCACATATTCTGGGGCTAAAAATAACTCGATCCAACCCAAGTTACCCTAGTACAAATGTGCATGCGAAAAAAGGAATCCTTGAGGCTGCAATTAGATATCGTCAGAAGCCATTGCTTTTCCAGAATATTCGGTTTTCGTTCGTAAAACGGTGCCGACTGTTCAGGGGGCATCTATCTGTATCTGTATCTGTAGAGTGGGGAGGGTGAGTGTGTAGGCTCACAGCACTTAGGCCACATGTGACCCATTGTACATCCTCCCGAGGAGTTGTCCTCCTAGGTCATTGTCCATCCTGTCCTTCTCAGGAAGGTGGTCAGGTCACTAGGAGACATCTCCTTTATATCGGCAGGTGTAGGCCAAGACTCACCAGGGGGCATCTAATAAAAACTACACATTTGTAAATGAATAAGATTCAATCAAAAATTTGGGACCCTCAAAAAATTCATTGACTTTAATTTTTGTTACTCGAAATTTTTGAAGCATAATGAAAAATAGGCCGTATCTCGATAAAAACTGATAATTGTAAAAAGTACTAGGGGGCAAAAAAGTTTCAAAAATAATGTGTTTGAATAATGGTGCCACAATAAGCATTAAATTGCAACGTACACAAAAATTTGGGGGGGGGGCTAAGTGGATCTCAACTCCCACAATTTTTTAACGGGGTGCAATAATTCCTTAATTTTTTTTTCAAGATGCTCTAATCATAAGAAAGTCACTTGTCCACTTTCACTATAATATGTCGAACAACTGTCGAAATATTTGAAAAAATCAATTTTCATTTGGTAACTTCGAAGGGTTGTAACTTTTTTCGCATGCACATTTGTACTAGGGTAACTTGAGTTGGATCGAGTTATTGTTAGCCCCATAATATGTGGTATGATTTATGACCTGCCTTTTTGTTACACCCTATGTAATTGCGAAACATTTTTAAACTTTGTAATTACAGATCGTATTCAAAAGGTCAAAGAGTTAAAGTTGTGCGGTAATTGATTAAAAGCAGGTCACCCATACTGGAAGTGTAAAGGGAAACGATGATTAAAATGTTCTAAATCCCACAATGTTTTATCACATTTAGAAAAAAGATCTAACGACAACGGTATTAATACCCATATACCCATACGCACACCAATGACACAAGAAAAACCTCACCGGTTCAACTGTCATAGTTAGCGAGCACCTCGAATACGGCAACGTTGGATTCAAAAGAAATTGAGACAGTTCGCCACACGACTTTGGAGAATAATAGTTTTTCTGGACATTCGGATTTCAAAATTTTGTTATCAACAGCGATTGTTTGCGTACAAAACGGTTCCAATTTCATTTATTGTCGCGCATTACTAGATAGTGGATCGCAGAGCAATTTTATGACGGAAGGTATAATGAAAGAACTAAATATTCAGCCCACCAAAATAAATCATGTTGTTAAAGGGGTAGCTAGAACTTTAACAAATATTCAAAAACCGGCAAGTATTATTGTAAAATCGTGTCATAATAATTTTAATAAAAATATACTTAAATTGTTTAATTTTGCCGAAAATAACAGACCGATTTCCGATGCGTTCATTTAAGAAAGAATTTCTAAATATACCTAAGCAATTTAAATTAGCAGATCCGTATTTTAATGTCTGCGATGAGATATACTTATTATGAGGGTCCAATGTTTTTTGGTCTTGTCTAAGTCAAGGTCAAGAGCAGTTGGGGGATAATTTGCCAGTGTTGCAAAATAGTCATTTCGGATGGATCATAGC
This sequence comes from Galerucella pusilla, assembly GCA_910591695.1. Lineage (NCBI taxonomy): Eukaryota > Metazoa > Arthropoda > Insecta > Coleoptera > Chrysomelidae > Galerucella > Galerucella pusilla. The sequence continues at coordinate 72,065 of CAJUYI010000087.1, forward strand.
AGTAAATTTGAATGTAAAACTCTCAGAAAATAATATGTCACTCACTTGTCACACAGGGCTGTCAGACGTGATGTAAGAAATTATCGAGCAGGGCTGCCAAAATTATCGGATTTTTCAGAAAATTATGTTACACACAGAATAATTTAAAACCTAAAAGCAGGGGTCACTAAGGGCTCTAAAATAAGGAGTTAAGCACGGATTTTTTGAAATTTATTTGATTAATAATAAAATGTTTTTGGTAAAATATAAAAACTTGGAAACATAAATTATGTAATAAAATATATGAAAAAGAAGCGAAAACATACATTCTACTCTACTAAACACTAACTCAACGAAACATTTGGAAAAAAAATCACAGTTAAAAAAATCATAAAAATTAAAAAAAAAACTCATTCAATTAATCAAAACAACGACATCGCCTTCAACGTCCTTTTAATAAATATTATTTGAAGACATTAATATCTGACGAGTAACTTCAAAGTTATAGCATTCGCCGTAGTTACATCGTTGTGATGATATATTGTAATGAGCTAATAAAGTTAGCAGCATCAATAAACTAATAAAAATAAAAGTAAAGCATAATAAGGTAACTAATATAGCAATGAGAAACTAAAATCTTTAAATATGTGAGAGAACAATACTTGGTAACTTTAAAAAGCAACAGACTACTGCTATAATAATATATGACAGACATTTTGAGTAAATTGCAGGAAGGTGAAGCTTCGAACTAAATAGTCGTAATAAATTTCATATTTTAAAACAATCTACAAATCCAGGGTGATCAACTCAACAGAACATTAAAAGTAAATGCTATCATTTCTAACATGAAAGTGTATTAAGTTTTAAAATGAAATAAAGAATACAGGATACATAAAATATCTCTGTGAGATTGATTTTAAGTTGTATTTAGAATCAAGAGTGTCAAAATAAGGAAAATTCGGATTTAAAAATAGTGACAGCTATAGTAATCTAAGCCATAGGTATGTTTAAACAAGTGGTGTACGATTATTAATGGACAGAAGTGAATAAAACTCTGAGGAAAATTAAAATATAAGGTGCTTTTCAATTCCCAATATCCAGAAGGACAATATTTGTTGATTTACAGGAGAAGATAATTTTGACTCAACTCGTATATTATAGAAATGTCAGAATTTTATGAATTTTAATATATGAATCAAGGAACCTGAGAAATTTGCTTCCATAAGAAATGCATTGGGAAGCAAAAGTCAGTCTATCCTAAACCTTTGAACAGTAAAGACGTTCGCTGGAGATTCAAAAAACAAATGAATAAAAAAGAAAAACTTACGATTATTGGTTAAGCTGATATGAAAAGTTTGACATGGTTCTACAAAACACTGAAGTCTAAATGAATACTTCAGACACAATTTGTGAGTACTCGTTTCCATAAATAATAAACATTTCTTGAATTGGGGAATTTCTGATACAAATCATAAAGCACTTCGTATTGACAATAATAGACATTTTATTCATCGTATTAATATTTCTTCGACATAACCTGAAAAACTGATAATCAATATTAGTTCAATATTAAATAAACTTAAAATAGGTGTACAAATTAGAATAGTTTACTTACCTGATATGGATGAACGTTTCACCAACAGATACATTAATCGTCTGTATTAATTTATTATTTCTCACAAACATACCGACTACAGCCATCATTAAAATAGGTATTTTGAAAGTATTTGACCTCGACATCCCGTCACAATTTTAAGCGGTAAAAATTTATATTATAAAACACAGACGATTGCTATCAATATCTCAAGATATCGAATGTTAATGTATTTTGATTCTTCACCTATCAATTTAAAGTTTCCGAGAATGTTGCTATTTTAATAAAAATGATTTTGTGATCTTGTTCGAAATTGCGATACTTATTAAAACCTGAACAAATTTCTATCGAGACCATTTGCTGTGAGAAGGCTGAAAGAAGAAAGGATTAATAACACTAGTTGTTGGGTGTTGCTGTCATATTTTATTTAGGTACAGTACATAATCTCCAAATTTGCGAACAAGCCGCCTGAGGTTTTGAATATCAAGAGTTCTCACGCATAGTTGGAGGTTTTATTTATTTTTAAGAAAAGGTGATGCATCTCATTAAATTTTTTTAATTAATAGAACTGGGCAATGCTCAGAGTGATCTAACTGGCGCTTGGAATACTCATAAACTCAACGCAAATTAAATGTGTAGCAGAACGACCACTATTGGGTTATGCAACCTAACTTCATCACCGCATTCAGCCCACCGTATGAGCCTCCGCCTCTACGGGTAAGAGGGCGCTATTTAAATTGCCCGTAAGCCACCGACAGTGATGTAACTTCGTCCTATACATAGTGGTGCGGTGAAACAACGAGTAGCGATACACCACGGATTACATCTATGGTTATTACTTTCGAATATTGTTTTATATATTGTGTTTTAAGTTATAATGTTTTATCTTTTGTTTTCAATGAATTATAAAAATATTACTACACTGGCGCCCTGACGTGGAGCACGAATGTTTGTAAGGATTCCTGGCTGCAAGTGGGATTTCCGTTGATACTTCGACATTGTTTTGTCTTGTATAAGCGAAATTCTCACGTATTGCAGAGTGGTTTTTCATACTGGGTTTTCGTCAGTCCGGCTTTTTTCAGTTGAAACGACAGGAATATTCGCTGTTGACTTTATCCAGTCTGATTTAAAATCTTCTCACCGCCTCCCATCACCAATCAATCATTCCGCGTCGAAGTAAACGTATTGCTGCAAGCCAAACAACCATGGCGATGTCTCCTGAGCAGTTCCAGCAGCTTTTACAAGCCGTAGCCGGTATAAGGACAGAGCCAGATAATCAGAAAAATGGGAGTTTGAGCAAATGCACAGCCCGATTCGACGGAACACGTTGTCATGAGACAGTCGACAATTTCCTAAACACCATAGCAGTCTATAAGGATATGGGACAAATTACAGACCAAGACGCAATTAAAGGTCTGCCACTATTACTTACTGACACTGCAGCTACTTGGTGGCAAGGCATAAAAGGTGAAGCAACAGACTGGAATAATGCTATTCGATTAATCCGTGCCGCCTTCTCTCCGGCAACTCCTGCATACCAAATTTACCTTGATATCTTCAAGTCCCCTCAAGGAATCTCGACACCTACGGACGAATTTATTTGTCAGAAGCGAGCACTTCTTTCCAAACTCCCACAAGGAAGACACTCCGAAGAAACACAGATTGATCTAATCTACGGTCTTATGCACATTAGACTTAGGAAAAAGATCTCAAGAGGAAAAATAACGACTTTCACCGACTTGCTGACAGAAGCTAGACAGTTTGAGCATCTAGAAATGGAACTCAAGGATACGCCTACTTTACGACGCAAAGAATCAACCGATATGCTACCGGTAAAGAAAAACAAAGTAAGATGCACCTTTTGTAATTTCAAAGGGCACAGCATACAAGAATGTCGTAAACGACAAATGCAAGACCAATCTAAAACGACTACGACACATAAGGAGCCTACACAACCAGCCGCTACCAAAACAGACAAAGGTCAACTTCACTGCTACGGATGTGACAGAGCTGGATACTTCCGCAGCAATTGTCCCAATTGCACTAATGTCAGCAAAGTTGTAGATGCCCAAGCTGTCCACTTCTATTCAATAAATACGCTTTTAAGATTGTAACACTCGTTCTCTCCTCAAGAGACAGATCCCGGCTAGAGACTCTCTCAAGGGTGGATCGACTCCATGTTAATGCCACACTAGATATGCCAGAGGGTTGACAGACTATAAGAGTTTAGGGCGCCACTACCTTTTTAGACGTCGACGAAAAAAGATAATTTAATGTTAAGAAAAAAGAAACTAAGGTGAAAAAGGTAGAAACACCTTGTAGTATTGAATTAAAAAGTTAAAGTTAAAAAAAAATAAAAAAGTTACAAACTTACATAAACCCGGACACGGTCCCTACAGCTCTTACAGCCGGGTATAGAAGAAATAAAAAAAGGAGTTTAACTATTAAATTTATTCTGCCAATAAAGGAAGGTAAAAATGTAAAAAGGTAAAAAAACCTGTACTTCTTAAAAGGTACTTAGCTTGTCGGAGTGGAAGTAGAAGAAATGTCTTGAAGTTGAAGTAGAGATGTCTGGAAGTTGAAGTAGAGATGTCTGGAA
>CAJUYI010000087.1:76246-94780 GCA_910591695.1 Galerucella pusilla
AGAGATGTCTGGAAGTTGAAGTAGAGATGTCTGGAAGTTGAAGTAGAATCTAACGGTAACCTGGCAGTATCCTAGCAGTAAACGGAAACCTTTTTTTTTTTTTTTTTTGTGGGTGGGGAAATCTTCCAAAGACTGCCTGGGAAGGTACCCCAAGCGTGCTGGATTCACTCGGCCAATGTCCGGGCGCCTACCAGCTAAAACCCCACCCTGAGTACCAAAACCAGTGCACCTGGTACCACTATTACTAGTTTCCGTCGGGTACACTGGCGGTAGCCTAGTTTCTTCTAGTAGCCTCATTTCTCCTGCCTTCTTCCTCCTTTATTTTTACAATGTCAGTACAGAATTTCAGGATCTTGCTATAGTTTGTCTTGCTCTCCACCATCTTATCTATCACGTTATCTATCGTCAATTTGTCTCCAATTTCTAATTCAACCTTATTTCTCTCTTGGTGGAATCTGATGCAGTCGAAAACGGAGTGTCTTGCATCGTCTTCCTTGTTACATTCACTGCACTCACTGCTGTTCCCTTTCCCAATTCTATATACATATGACTTAAAGGAGCCATGCCCTGTTAGAAACTGGGAGAACCAGTAATTTAGCTGCCTGTGTTTGCAGTTCACCCATTTTTCAAGTGATGGAATCAGCATCTTTGTCCATTGTGCCTTAGTTGTATTACTATCCCATTCACTCTGCCACTCTTCAATGATCATCTTCCTTTGTTCTTCCTTCTGTAAACCTGTTACTGCTCATATATCGTGCAGGATTTTTCTTTCCTTAGCTAATAAGTAGATTGGCGGTACGCCTGTGATCACTTGGATCGCTTCTGCAGATACAGTTCGGTATGCACTCGCTATCCTGAGTAGTGCTCTTCTCTGAGACCTGATGATCATGTTTTTGTATCTAGTGATCTGCATTCCTTCATACCACACCGGGGCTCCATACAATAAGATGGACTGAACCACTCCGTATAGCATCAGTCTCTTTGAACTGTTGGGGCCTTCGACATTCGGCATTAGTCTGCTTAGTATTCCACATTTCTTGTCTGCTCTGTTGCAGGCATACCTTATATGTGGACCAAACGGAAACCTGGCAGTAAACAGTAACCTGGCAGTGGTAAACTTGCAGGGATATCCTGGCAGTAAATGGTAACCTGGCAGTAACGGTAACCTGACAGGGGTATCCTGGCAGTGGTAAAATTGCAGGGGTAACCTGGCAGTAACGGTAACCTGACAGAGGTATCCTGGCAGTGGTAAAATTGCAGGGGTAACCTGGCAGCTGTGCTTACCTAGAAGTTCAGGTGGATTAGGGATATGTAGGAACTTGAATGTAATGGGGCACATAATGTTGGTTTAGCTTTTCAGGTAAAAAAGGAAGGCAGTTGTTTAAAATAATGAAATTTAAATTTACTGAAAGCTTTCCAACATATATGTCCCATTTAAAACAGTAAAAATTATCAGCCAAATTAAAAAAGTACTAATGACCTTAAGTATTAATTATAGTGAAAAGTTATTGATAAACCATTTCTAAAAGAATAAAATGTTAAATGAAATTTGAAGCCGGCACTGGCAGGTTTTTATTATAAGAGAATATTTGAAAAGGTTAAAATGCAAATGTTATATATCTTTGAAAATAATTAGGTATTCTACAACAGAGAATCTAGCGCAAATGTTTGCATTAAAAAAGGTAACAGTTATTTACGATAAAAGATTTAGTTTAAAAGTAATGTACAGAAATGTGAAGAAATGTGGTTGACCACGTGGTATGTGTATATTCGTCTATCTCTGTAAAAAAAATAAGAGAATGCACAAAAAATTATATCAGCCACTACTTTAGAAAAAGCTAGATAAATATAAATTATAATTTTGGACTTACCACAGCAATTCAAGGTATAACAATTAAAAAATTAAAAGAGACGATATGAAGATACGTCCTTGCTGCTCAAGGGTCGGTAACGAAAAGAAGGAAAATCGAGAATGAGAATCGAGCGTTGACATCATATGTCAATTGTCGTAACGATCAACGATCAGAGAAATTTAGATCACAGAACTAGATTGAAAGTGGTTACTATGACGGCAAGCGGTAAAATTGAAATTATTTCGTTTAAATCGAAACAGGTCGATGGACATGTTACAAGATCTACACCTGAAGTCCCAACAGTTCCCGCAAGAGTGGTATTAAAGGCCAAGCACATATAGATACGGCAGCTAAAACAAGTGTAGCTGGCGCCACTCTCTACAAACTCTTAAAAACCAAGAATTGTGCATTCACCAGAACCGCAGCTCGTGTCACACTCGCTGATGGACATCAAAAACAAACAGAGTTACTGACAACATTCACCACTATAGAGTTAGGCGGTAGAATTCATAATATAAATTTCGTCGTGCTGCCTGACGCCGTGGACAACAGAACCCTATTAGGTATAGATTTCCTAGAAAAAGTTGGCATCGTGTTAGATTTAGGGCAACGATTCTGGTACTACGCAGACCAACCCTTCGAGCGTTTTGAATTTCAACCACAGTACCAAGGGCTAATACTTCAACAGACGCCTCGGAATCAATTAGCAGGATCAGAGAAGCCAAAGGAATCTCTAAATAATGAAAACGTACTAGCTAACGTACCAAATCCTAGAGTCCAAGTCAACACCATGAACGTTGATGAGAATGCTGATGTCACATCTCCATTCTTAGACTTTTTCGCGTCACCCTCACAGGATGAGTTATGGGAAACTCCAGAACCCAGATCCCCAGGCGTTGAAAATAATAATCATACTAGCATTGTTTATACTAATAATGCATATGTACCGGAGGACATAGATGAAATTTTTCGTGACAGCCTCCCTTTGAATTATTCGCCACAAAAGAAAAAGCGGAAAAGTCTTGATTTGTTTGATGTCTCCCTGCAACCAAACGAAGCCACAACGCTATGCCCAACTGAGCGAACACAGTTAAATGCAAGGCTACGGGAATTTCCAAATTTATTTGAGGAGCATGGTCCTCCTTCCACGTGGGCGGAGCATCGAATTGACACAGGCACTAGTGGTCCAATTTCCAGTGCGCCTTATCGCCTTAATGCCACCAAGCAAACTATTTTACGTGACAAACTCAACGAGATGTTGGCTAATGGAATAATCGAGGAAATTGAAACCGCGTGGACCTCCCCCGTCGTAATGGTACCAAAGAAAGATGGCGATATTAGGGTCTGCGTCGATTATCGACGATTAAATTCGATTACGATACCAGATAGATACCCACCTCCTCGAGTCGATGATTTGCTACACACAGCAAAGAGCAAACCTTATATGACCTCTTTGGATCTCAAATCTGGTTACTGGCAAATAAGAATGAATGAGGAAGATAAAAATAAAACCGAATTTATCACACCTTTTGGAGTTTACTGCTTCGTGCGTATGCCATTTGGTCCGAGAAATGCTCCGTCAACCTTTCAGAGATTAATGGATAGGTTTAAAATTAGTCTAAGCCATATATCACTACTGGTATATTTGGATGACTTGGTTATTCGTTCATCTACATTCGGAGACCACTTGAAGGACTTGGAACAAGTCTTCCGACGTTTACACGAATTCCAACTCCGTATAAATAAAGCAAAATGCCGTTTTGCCTGCTAGACCATTGGATTCTTAGGTCATGTACTGACACCAGATGGGATCACGATGGATCCCAACAAAATCCAGACAATTGTGGATCTACCTACGCCTACCCAAGGATCTCCTAAGATTCATACAAACTTGTTCATGGTATCGCCGATTCATTGCAGATTTTGCCAGCATTGCAAAGCCACTGACAAATCTAACTCGGAAGAATACTCCGTGGAAATGGGGAACAGCTGAGCAAGATGCTCACAACAGATTAAAAAACTGTCTGATAACTGCTCCAATCCTCAAACAAGCAGATGAGAATGAACCTTTCACTATTAAATCCGATGCTAGTAGCTACGCCATTGGTGCAGTTTTGGTCCAGGGGGAGGGAGCAACCGAACACCCCATTGAGTACGCGAGTCGCTTATTAACGAGCGCTGAGAGAAACTATACGACAACGGAACGAGAAGTCTTAGCAATTGTTTGGGCTATCTCGAAATTTCGAGGCTATATCGAAAACTCCTAAACAATTGTCATTACTGACCACCAGCCGTTGAAGTGGTTATTAGGATTGAAAACGCCTACTGGACGCCTTGCACGATGGGCACTCCAACTTCAACCTTATAATTTAAAGGTACTTTACTCTCAAGGAAGAAAGGACTACGAGGTAGACCCCGGAAACAATAACCTCAATCATCCTGCTCGGTGTACTAGCTCCTCATCGAGGCGATCTCGAAGCTAGAGGGGGAGGTTGTAGCAGAACGACCACTATTGGGTTATGCAACCTATCTACTTCACCGCATTCAGCCCACCGTATGAGCCTCCGCCTCTACGGGTAAGAGGGCGCTACTTAAATTGCCCGTAAGCCACCGACAGAGATGTAACTTCGTCCTATACATAGTGGTGCGGTGAAACAACGATTAGCGATACACCACGGATTACATCTATGGTTATTACTTTCGAATAGTGTTTTATATATTGTGTTTTAAGTTGTAATGTTCTATCTTTTGTTTTCAATAAATTATAAAAATATTACTACAAATGAATATTCTTTAACCATTTTAAACATCGTGAAGGTGGGATTTAATATTTAACAATAAAATTCTCATTAAGGAAATAAATAAATAAATAACCCTATAATTAAACATATCGTTACAATATATGTCCCATGTTATTTTCATTAAAAAAATATTGATTACCGTTTTATTTAAAAAATTAATATTAGTTTATGTCTCAGTAAAATTATGTTACAATTATCGATTATGTTACAAGTGAAATTTCCAGTTTAGTTTGGGATAAAACCATGTTACAATTCGATAATTATGGCAGCACTAATGTCACAGTATTACTGTAGAAAATGAGCTTGAATTATCGGACAATTGATTTAAACAATTTTGGGAGATTGAGGAGGTTACTCCAAAGGGTGAGATATTGTCAAAAACGGATAAATACTGGGAGCATAATTTTGAAAAGACAACTAAACGCCACAAGTCGGGCAGGTTTATTGTTCAAATGCCATTTAAAAATAATTTAAATACTTTAGGATCTTCCAAAGACTTGGCAAAAAAGAGATTCCTTTTGATTGAAAACTTAATAATGATAAAGAGTTAAAATTAGAATATACTAAATTTATGAAAGAGTATCGGGAGCTAGGGCATATGTCAAAAATTAGTGATAGTGAACCAAATTCGGATGGTTATTATATACCGCATCACGCTATTATTAAACCTGGAAGCTTAACAACCCATTGTAGGGTTTATTCAACAAGATGTATTCACTATTCTTATGAGATTTAGAAAAAATAATTTTCTCATGACAGCGGATATATCAAAAATGTACCGGCAGATTTCAATTATTGACTCTCAGAAAAAATATTCGAAAATTTATTGGCGTCCAGAACCTGGAGAGGAACTAGAATGCTTTCAATTAAATACGGTGAGTTATGTGAGTTAGTGTGGCATCTATCAACGACGTCAGTATGACGTCTAACAATGACGTCATTTTGGACATGACAAAGTGCCGTCTTTTTAAGATCATTTTGACGTCATTTGGATGATCAATATGACGTAGAGTATGCCTGAAAATGACTTGAAAAAGACGTCATAATAACGAAGTGTGCTACTAGGGCCCTAACCGGAAATATTAGCGAACTCACAAGTATGCCAACCAGTTACATTTTAATAAGACAATGGTACTATTCATTCACAGCGGTCAAACTAGAACACGGATAGTGCAGATTCAGCATGTCTCGAGGATAATCAAAGTTTATAAATAGGATAAGAGAACAATTAATATTCATTCTGGCATAAATCATAGTAGTAACATATATCTTTTCTTTTTTACACTTAGTATATAAGTTTCATTGTATAAATATATTTAATATAATTTGTTTTTAAAAAAGCAAGTTTCGAATATTAAAATATAATTGGCGCAGTCAGTAGGATCGCGAAAGAGTCCTAGTATTGGAAACTCGTCGTTTTTAAACGTTTATTCGCGATTTGAACTTTAATATACGGTGCAACTCGAAACTAAGTGAAAACCCAAGAAAAGAACTTTCCTGACGGACAGCAATTGCAGCTCAGCCTTCAGAGAAATAGAAAACATTCCTGGACGATAGCAGTTGAAGCTCCTCATCCAGAATCTAATACAGTATCTACAGTCTACTGGACATGAAGTTGATCATCGCCCTTTTTCTGTAAGTACTTACTTATGTCAGAATCCTTCGCTCATAATCCTTCAAGTGATATATCCGCAGAGTTTTTAGCAACCTTAATCTCTAATTTAAATTTAACTGATAATATTTCCAATTCTACTATAATGAATAAAGAAAACCATAATACAATGGCAGTCCCACAATTTGATGTTAAGACGCTTTGTATTTTACCTCCTTTTGATGGAAAACCTAGTGAATTATATGATTTCATTAAAGTAACCACAACTTTATTAAATCAATTCTACGATAGAACAGCCGGTAATAAAAATTGCATTCAAAATATGTTGTTATTACACGGTATAGTTTCAAAAATTATTGGCAAAGCCAAAGAAGTTATTTCAATTTATGGTTATAATGATTGGGATGATTTAAAAACAATTTTAATACAAAACTTTGGTGATCAAAGAGATGAAAACTCATTGACACGAGATTTAGTTAATTTAAGGCAAAATTTTAATGAGCATCCGCAACAATTTTATCAGAGATGTCTAGAAATTTTGAATATAATATGTAATTATATAGATCTTCATAATCATGATCCTAATATAATATTAAATAAAAAACAATTTTTTCAACAACAGGCTTCAACTACTTTTGTCGCAGGTCTAAAAGAACCCTTAGGTTCCACAATTAGAGCTATGAGACCCCCTACTTTAGCAATCGCTTTACAATATATACAGGAAGAAAATAATATCCGCTATTTACAAAAAGGTAATAATTCACATAATTCACCCCCACATCAACCTTCGTCTAATAAAAGACATCAATTTCCAATGAGACATCAACCTCAGTTTTTTCAACCTTCTACATCTTTTCACAATTATTCCAGACCACAGCAATGGCAAACTAACCAACAGAGACCATTTCCCCAAGGTCCAATTAATGTAAATCCTAGACAACTACCCCCACAACGATATTTTACAAATCAACAAGTTTTTGGAAAACCCCAAAAATCCCAAAATGTTTGGACAAATAAAAATTAACCTCAACAAAGATCCACACAAAATCATAAGCCTTCTCCTATGAGTATTTCAAGTACTCTTCCTAATCCACGCCATCCTCCTACAAATTTTAACAGACAGATACCTCAGAGACAATCTCCTCAAAGAGCTTGGACTTCTGAAGAACTCTTTAATTTTGACCAAGACTATTACAATGCCAATACTGACATAAACGAACATTATGAAAGTGAAGATATTGTTTATAGTACGGACGATTATAATGAAAATTTTCGGTTGGATCCGCAACCAATAACAAACAAGTAACAGAAATTAATGCCCTCTGTGACAAAACAGAACTACCTTACATTGTTATACAAAACCCCCCATTAAAACTCCTCATTGACACTGGTTCAACAAAATCATTCTTAAATCCTGATATTTGCTTTAAACATTATGAAAATAACATTAAGCACGAACCATTTATAGTAAGTTCAGTTTTTCAAACTCATTCTCAAGAATATTCCAGTCAAATTCCATGTTTTAAAGAATTTAAAAATAATAAAAATTTGCAATTTGGACTTTTCAAATTCCATAAGATTTTTGACGGTCTTATAGGTTTAGATAATCTTAAACTTTTAAAAGAACATATAGATTTTTCAAATTCAGAATTAATTACTGAAAATTCTATTTTACCTATCAAATATTACCAACCAGATAAAACTCAATTTATAGACCCTAAATTAAAATATGCTATACAATTTTCACCCGATATGTATTACGAATTCACTTGTGCCCTATTGCAACGCACTTCCAAAAATAAAGCTTATAATCTTGTCAAATGTTCCACCATTCTTACAGACGTTACAGACAATAATGACAGAAGTGACATCTTAAAAAATTACCACGAAGGAAAAACAAATCATCGAGGTATTAATGAAACAGAACAACAAATTCGGAAAAGATATTTTTGGCCAAATCTAAAAAACGATATTGAAGAATATATAGACTCATGTGAAAATTGCCAAATTAATAAATATGACAGACACACCGCTAAACCCAAATTTATGTTAACGCCAACACCAACAAAACCTCTTGAAATTCTACATATTGACACATTTCAAGCGAACGGACAAAAATTTCTAACTTTAATTGACGCTTTTTCCAAATATGGACAAGCATACCCCATAGACGGAGCTACAGCAGTAAATGTAGTTAAGACACTTCTTTTATTCATAACTCACCACGGTATACCACATATGATAGTATCTGATAGTGGTACAGAATTTAAAAATGGTCTTGTAAAAGAATTTGTTAATACACATAAAATACTTATTCATTATGCAACCCCAGATAACCCCAGTTCAAATGGTATGATTGAACGATTCCATTCCACACTAATTGAACATTTAAGAACCCTTAGACAAAAATATAAAAATTCCTTTGATAATCGAGAACATATGCCACATGCTATTTTAGCTTACAATAGTTCAATTCACAGTACAACTAAACAAAAACCTATCGAAATCCTAAACGGACATTTAGACACTCAAGATCCTTTTGACATAGACATAAATAGAACCATAATAAATAATTATACGGAACAACACCGTGAAAAAACGAAATTAATGTATGACCAACTTAATCACAAAATTACTCAAAGAAAAGAAAAGGTAATTCAAGTCAGAAACGAAAAGAGAGATCCCCCAATTAATTACGAACCCAGTACCAAAATATTTACCAAAACTACTGAGAAAAGAAACAAATTACCTCCCCGATTTGCCCCAAAAACAGTCAAATCTAACAATAAAGTGACAATTACAACAGTACATAAAAAGAATGTCAAACATAAAAAGAAAACGAATTCCAACAGACAAAATTCCTTACAGGTTATCAACGACAACATGTCGGAAAATAAAAATCCAGAACCTGGAGGACAACCCCGGTATACTACCCCTGAACCTGAGCCCAGCAAAGGTCCAAATTAGCCAACATGACTTTATTCATTATTATAACTTAACCCCTATAGCATTAGAATTAGATACTTTAGAATATTACTATAAAAATATAACTAATACTATTTTTAAGTCACAAAATACTACTTTGCATTGGAATAGCCTAGAAAATTCAGATAATGGAATTAATTATCAATTACAATTAGCACAACGAAAATTTCAAACCCTTTATCCTTCACATAGAATTAAACTAGGTTTGATTAACGGTCTCGGAAGCATAATAAAAGCAATTTCTGGAAACCTTGATCAAGCAGACGCTGAACGGTATGATAAAGCCATAGAGTCTCTCCAAAATAATCAGAAAAATATCATTTCAAAAGAAAATAAACAAATTTCTTTAACCACACGTTTAATTGATAATTATAATAAAACTATAACTTCATTAACCAATAATCAAAAATCAATAGCTAAAGAAGTAGAAAAATTAAGTACGGTCCTGGACAAATTAGTATTTGAATTTGATAAGTTTATCTACATTCAAAATACCTTGAATCAAATAAATCTTTCTTTGCAATTAATTATTCAACTGCTAACTGATTTAGAAAACGCTATCACTTTTGCTCGAATCAGTACCTTACACAATAGTATTATTAACCCTTAACTACAGACATCCAATTATTAGGACGATATAACAGACTCCCGGTATTTTTTACCGGTTATAAATAAATAGTATATATATTTGGTAAATAAATAAGTATATATATATATTAGTGACTTTATATAGTCTTTTAGGGTTCTTAGACTTGATAGAACCGGTTAAATGACTAATTTAAAAAGAAACAAGTTTGTTATTTGCAAGAAATATATTTAGCAACTTTTTTTTTTCTACATTTTTTGAGTTCAAAATAAACGCGCATAAATGACATTTCAACAAAAACTTTAGAACTTTTAAGCAAATAATCATAAAACTAAATAACTCTAGTTACAAAATAGTGCATTTGCAAACAGAAATATACTTTTAGGAAAAAATCTGCATCGGGTAAAAACATGGAAATATTTATGATGCACACTCTTTACAAATTTTTTGGGTGCATTGGAAACATATCGGGGTCTTGCACATTATGCAAATATGGGTTGTTTTTCTTTCCTTTTTGGCTGGAGACCTTCTGCAGGTTGTTTTTTTAACTTATTGAGCTTCAGCATTTTCATAATATGGAGTTTCCAGTTGGAGTAGCCGCTGCAGGAAAAACCTACTGTCACAGGGTAGATGAGCATTTTGAAACCTACGCTTCATTTGTGGCTTTTGAAGGCCCAGGAATGTTTTCATAGTTCATCTCTTCAGCCTATAAAGAAAATATTAATATACTTTCACATTTACAGCGATTTAGTTGCCGATAATTTAATACCAGAACGAAAAATGTACTTACGTGAACACAGACCTCCGGTAATTTTTACCGGTTGCGATTTATAACTTGCGATAAAACAGCGAGATTTTACAAAATAAAGTGCACACGTTGGATAACACGGTAAAACTAAGTTCCGAAAAGGTACATAGACGTACAAGTTTGTAAATAGTGGGAATACGCTGATATCGCAAACTGCGAACCACCTACCTACCGGTAAGAAATACCGGGTCTCTGTAGTCAAGGGTTGGTAGATGAAATAAAAACAATTGTTGAGAAAATACTTCAACATTATAACCCTAAACAAATATTATACGTTGACAATGAACATTTACTAAAATATTATGACGTCATTTCAATTGACGCTTATTTTTCAAATTTTATGGTTGTATTTGTTCTGCCTTTCCCAATTCTTCATCCTGAATCCTTTAATCATTACCACCTATATTCCATACCTACAAAAAACCTAACTACAATTATACCCCCTCTACCTTATCTGACAATAAGTAAGGAACTTCTCCAATATTCTGATAAAGCTTGCAAGAAGTTAGACATTACTTATCTGTGTCAAAAAGTTTCACTACAACTTCATAGCAAATATCCAGACTGTATTAGCCAAATCCTTCAAGTCTCAGAAGAAGAAGCCCTTTGCCTCTATGTTCCAGTTTCAATCCATAATGTATTAATAGAAGCAATGACAACCTCTCATTACATTGGCATATTTCCGTCATCAACGAAAATTTCAACCCAGTGCTCTACAAGCAACATTCAAGTTCTACAAGGAGTTTATCTAATCGAAGTACCGCTAGGATGTGAATTCAGCACTCCCGATGAAAACTACTTCAATTCCAAAGAAATAACAGTAGAAGAACCACTTACTCTTCCGAAGATTCAAACAATTGCTCATTACCCCTCTACAAAAACCAAAACTATCAAGTTAGAAAAAATTCATCTAGACGAACTACAACGTATTCATCAAGAACAACAGCTTCTACAACCCTTTTCCTATGAAGACAGCTCTTCTTACATCACTTACTTTTGGACTCCCCCTGTATTTATCATTATAATAATTTGTATATGTATAATAATTTATAAATATCGCAGATACTTTAAGAGAAGCAAAAATCAAAACAAGAAAGAAGAACAAGAAGTTCCATCAACAAGCAATCAAAATTCATCAGTTTTATTTGTCCCTTATAAAACTTCCTCAGGGGATGGACAAGTTACATTTTAATAAGACAATGGTACTATTCATTCACAGCGGTCAAACTAGAACACGGATAGTGCAGATTCAGCAAGTCTCGAGGATAATAAAAGTTTATAAATAGGATAAGAGAACAATTAATATTCATTCTGGCATAAATCATAGTAGTAACATATATCTTTTCTTTTTTACACTTAGTATATAAGTTTCATTGTATAAATATATTTAATATAATTTGTTTTTAAAAAAGCAAGTTTCGAATATTAAAATATAATTAGTGGTAGCGTTCTTTAACGAGCCCAACATCCATGGACTCGGGACCTCGGTTTCACGTCTCCTCCGAAAGACGGCATATCTACATTAGACCTCGTGCTCATTGGTATAATGCCTGCAAGCTGTAATATGCTAGTCAGCTGCAGGCTGTACTGGCAAGTAGAGTTCCCCATAACGCACCCTAGATACATATTACGAGTATGAGATAATAATTATCATAGGAAAAAGGCCAACTCGTCCCCACACTTTTCAGGTACTTAACTTATAACAGCTAACTGCCCACTATTAAGATCAAGTGATTTTTAATTAACCACCAAGGAATGGGCCAACTGGTCTTTCTCTGGACACCGTTAACACCGGATAATAATCAAACAAGAATGGTCACTCTCACATCCGCCTTCTTTTATGATATTTCCATGACGTCGTTCTGTGGTATCGTCGCAATTTTTTTTCAGAGTCTGTTGGAATTACCCGAATTATACCGACCGAAATAAATACTACGCTACAGTAGGATTATTCATATTATAGGGGTTGTCTTCACTAGCGGGTCAGATGAAATTATTGTGTGAGTAGCTAAAATTCAGTTGTAATGTCACGAGTATGATTATTGCACTTATTTAAAGGTTGAGTATAAGAAAATGGCGAGATCTTGTTCTGTAAAGGGCTTTACTAACTAACAATGACCTGGCGGAAGAATATGTTTTTTTTGTCCGATAAATGAGGTAATAAACGTGCTTATATTTTGCTACTTTTCATGCGATATGTAAAAGGTCACTTCTCTTGAGAATGTCCACAGTCAGAGAAATCACGTTTTTTGGGTGATGAATGGTCCATAACAGTTTTGGTTAAAACAATCGAAAATCTTCGGATATCTATCTCCTCAATTTTGATGTCTGGGAGACATACTTAACTTTTTTAGGACTAATTAGGATTCTTAAATAAGAAATAAACCTCATAGATATCGTTCATGCCTGCATGCAAAGCGATTGCATGAGCCTAGAAGATGCATGTATTCAAACAGATTTTTACCCAGATCATGAGAAGTGTAACGACGCATCTTCGCGAACTGATGCATCTAGATTAAATAGCAGATTTATACAAATAAGAACCATACTTCAAGCAAACAATAATTAAAATGAAAGAAGAAATAAGGAGTTTGAAAAGGGCCCGGAAGGAGTGCAAATTGTATGGATACTGTGAATGTTGTATCATTAAATGTAACGTCTGACGTAATAGAGACTTGCCAGATAATTGATTTTCCTAACAAAGCGAGAAATAATTCACTTGAAATATATACAAGTGACTATCAAACCCTTCCTAGCACCGATGGTAATGCTCTGATCTATAGTAGCGATTTGTTGGAAAAATGTTTGACTCAGCACTCATGTGACACCTGGAAAACTTTATATCCAAAAGTAAGAAACCCTTTTGTTTTAAGCAAAGTCGGATTCTCATTCATCAGAATCGGACGGCTTAAATTCACCTTTCCCAAATGTGGTTGAACAATTGAAGAAAACATTCATGGAAAATGTAATGTCAATAGCTTGGCTCCGAATAGATCTATCGGAGCGGAAAAAAAATATTTGTTTAAGACAACCTAACCTAACCTAACCTACACATCCTTGTCCGCTCGGAATTGGTAACTTGGTCCCCAAATATGACCTCACAGATATTTAGGAGGTAATTTGGTCCCCGTGGACAGCAGGTATAATATTCCGTACAAGTAATCTGGTCCCTATAGAATAAACATATACCTATTATAGTTTCTTCAAGTTGTGTAAGTACGCTAAGTACTTATGGGGTACTTTGACAAGCATAACGCAAAGACTAGTATCTAAATAATAGAGAGAAATAAAACAAATTTTTTTCAGTTTTCATTTACTTATATTTAATAAATGTTATTAAACGATGCAAATGTCAAAATTTGATACATTTGAATGATACACATACTAGAAAATAAAGTCTATCTATCTCACCGCTTTGGTATCTCCTAATGATATTTTCAATAAATTTTTGGCGATTTTCAACACTAACGTCTCTAACTTTAGGTTTTAAATGTGAATCCATACAATTTTTCAAGAAATGTTATTAAATTAGGATGTGCTTCGTAGAAAGAGTCATTGAACGTTCGATGAAAAGCTTCGTACGAATTTGTTATCCGAGTTAGATCTGCTGAATTTTTGGCCCACATTGTCGGCGGAAAATAAAGTTTTCGATCGAACAATCTGAATACTTTTCCAACCTTGTATCGTCCGGTCTGTTTTCATCTAATTCGAAGGCAATGCAATCACCGACTTCATCAGGATCCAAATAAGTTAGACCAAAAGTTGAACGTAACCAACGGCCTATATCACTGTTCGCGTCATTGTATTCCGAAATTGGGCCAATTGATTCAATTTTTCGAAACCATGCCTGGGCAAGATGAAACCGGCAACCAATTATTTCGATGGAAGGCCACACTTCCCGAACCGCTTTATGAATACCCATCTCAAAATCACACACAACTTGATTGATCGCTAAAACAATATTGATTTTGGAACACTACCTATCCAGAATCATTAGTAGTTTTTCGTACGTCTCGGATGTCTTGTTTGGTAAAAGACAAACCAACAGTGGTATGTAATGTCCCCTCAAAAAACCATGAATAGTGATTATTTGAACAAAATATTTGATACAGTTTGTATTGTAATGTGTTGTATCGTCTCTGTTGTTTGTTAATACATTCTGCACTTGTCCGGAGGGATGTTTGGATCTCATGACAAATTTCTTGTAATTGTTGGTATTGCCATGTTGAACTGCCAACATAAATCCTTCTGTTTCTGAAAATAATGTTTCATCAGATAGCCACCTATTTGATGCTTTTTTGTCGATATGAGGTTGATTGAGGTCGTGATGATGTCGACCATGAACCGCTTTTTCGGCCCACTTCACCTGTTTGTCAGAGTAACGATTCCAAGTTTCACATCAGGGCTTACAAGATTTGAGGGGTAATAGTTTTTATCTGTTTTTGTGACCTTCTCATGCAATTCAGATGTTCCAGCCTTGGAAATGAAGAATTCTTGGAGTTTGGATATTTGTTTGTCATGTAAATCAACTATGTCCACTAGACCTCCCCCTCCCTCTCTTATTGGTAGTGTTGACCTGATAACTGATGATGTCGGATGGTGACATTTGTGTTTGTTCATCATGATACGGGTTGTTCTTCGAATGTCCTCCAGTTCTCTTTTTGTCCACTGCAGAATTCCAAATGAGTAAGTAGTTACCCTTTGGGTGAACTGGCTCCTAATTTTGTTTTTTGCTTGCTTTTGGTCTAGTAGCTTAGCTTGCTGAAATCCTAGATATTTTTAGGTATCACTATTTTATATGGCAATTATAATATTCTTATTGGGCAGTAACACATCTTCGTTAACGATTTTACCCTTTGCACTTGTCCAATCCATATCTCATTTGTATATCACTGGAGAATTTATCAGTATATCAGGTAAATGTTGAATTTGACGCTGGTTTGATGCGTGCATTTTGATGTCATCCATATATAAAAGGTGGGAAACAGTGCAGCTAGTGTTCCTGTTGGCTTTAAGTTTAAAGCCGTTATCCGTATCGTTGAGTAGATTGGAGAGTGGGTTCATTGCCAAACAAAACCAAAGTGGACTAAGGGAATCACCCTGGAAAATCCCCCTACAGATAGAAATTTCATCAGTTTGGAGGTATTGGCCATTCATTTGTGAATGAAGGTTCATTTGCCAGTGCTTCTTCCATGATTCAAGAAAAGTAACAAGAGTGGGATGTACTTTGTAAATTTGCAGAACGTCAACAAGTCAGGAATGTGGAACGCTCTTGAATGCTTTCCTGCAATCTACAAAAGCCGTGTGGATGTTGCGCTTTTCCTTTTGCGCCTGTTTTAGTATCACTGAATCAATGATAAGTTGTTCTTTGCATCCTCGGTGATCTCGTCTGCATCCTTTCTGTTCTTCCGACAGGATATTGTTTTGGTCCACATGTCTGTAAATACGGTTAGTGATGCAAGACGTTAATATTTTATATACAGGGTGTACCAATCTTACGACAAACTTCGGTATATGGGTTATTTTAGGAGATATCAAAAAATGTTATCTACTACAAAAATAGTAGATGTTCTGAAGGTCCATATTTTGAAATTATATCGAACTATACAGAGTGCTGCTTAACTCCGTTACAAACCAAACATATGATTTTTAAAATGGGAACCCCTGTATATTATACCGAATTCGGATTGGTTACATTTTTCTGAAGCTTTCGATATGAGCTTTTGCCTCATTATACAGAGTCCTTCAAAAGATATGGACACGTTTATGTGAAAATCGTAGGTTAATCAACGCTCTGTAGCTTCTTGTAGGTACGTTGAAGAAAAAAAATGTATTTTGTTAAACAAACTTTCGTAACATGATCTCCGTATCCTATTAAATTTCAATTATATTGTTTCTTATATACAGGGTGAACGGAAACTCGAACCTGTCATTTTCTTTCTTTTTTCAAATATATACATTTTACAATAAATATTACAACATAACTGTGTTTTTATAAACTTTGGGTATAGGGAATGCTTGACAAAAATTAAAGTTACATAATCGAAGATTCTATTTTTTCTATAAAATACAGGGTGTTCTATTTGAAATAAGATGAATGACAGGTTCGAGTTTCCGTTCACCCTGTATACAAGAAAGAATATAATTGAAATTTAATAGGATACGGAGATATTGCATCATATTACAAAACTCTGTTTGGCAAAATACATTTTTTTTTCTTCAACGTACAACAAGCTACAGAGCGTTGATTTACCTACGATTTTCACATAAACGTGTCCATATCTTTTGAAGGACTCTGTATAACGTGGCAAAACCTCATATCAAAAGCTTCAGAAAACTGTAACCAATTCGAGAATTCGGTATAATATACAGGGGTTCCCATTTGAAAAATCATATGTTTGGTTTGTAACGGAGTTATGCAGCACTCTGTATAATTCGATATAATCTCAAAATATGGACCTTCAACACATCTACTATTTTTGTAGTAGATAACATTTTTTGATACCTCCCAAAATAACTCATATACCGAAGTTTGTCGTGAGGTTGGTACACCCTGTATAGTTGGAAGGCAGATTATGGGACTATACTGCGAAGGATCGTGAGTTTGGTGCGTTTTGGGAAGCGAGTGGGTGGAACCCAGTGTCAGAAATGGTTGTGTATCTTCTGGATGTTGAAAGATGTGTGAAAATGATGTTGCTATTGCTCCATGCAAACTGACAAACCTGATAAAAAACCGAAAACACACAACCTGAAATATCCCCTCTGAAATGAACTGTTTATCTTAGTAATTGATATTTATGAGATGGGATCTAGATATCTATCAATGTGGTCTACTGACTAGTACATGTTGCGTATTTTGTATATAGTAACTTAAACAAATCAAAAGAAAATTTGGCAATGGATATAATATCACATCTGACTAATTGCTGTATCTACAAAAATTATCGCTTTCAACTTGTGTATGAGTGTGCTTCACCTTTACATCCAGTCCAGCCTTCTCCAGATTCACAATACTTCGTGGGTGATTGTGAGCGCATTTACTCTTCATGTCTCTGTTTCTGTGCCAAATATCAAATACGTGTAATCGGGTAAATTCGGATCTTATGCGGTAAGTCCCTGGTAAGTCCGAGCTCGTTAACTTGTCGAAGTGTTGAACAATGGTCAACCGCCGGACGAAGACAACCAGCTGGGTCGCTCGTTAAGATAACATTCTGATTGCGGGATAGATTTGTCGTTGGTTTCACCGGTTACACCCTTTTATCGCAATTGGGGACAGTGGAAGTTGAATAACGCTATCGTTGTGTCACTAGACCACAGACGTCTGCTTGTGTATATCCTTCCGTCTGTGTTCATCTTTAGCAGGTACAAATCAAGGGTGAATAAATTACTTGTTAAAAAGCCATCAACTTATTAAAATGATGGGAACGTAGTGCATGTGAGTTGATAAATGAGTTTTTGGAGCACAAAGCATCATAGTTGCATAACGTTATATTGAATAATATAATATTATTTTTTTTTTGGCTGGACTCACGTCATGTAGCCAGTCGCATCAGGAAAAAATAATATAAACAAAAAGAAAAAAATAAATCTCACTCACGCCAACATACTAGAAGAAAGAAAAGTCGTAAAAACCTAATGATACAACAGGGATATAACAGGGTCACACGCTTCTTGTCTAGGGGCCCTTCAAGACTTATTAAAATGTCACAAACAAAAATAAGGCCACGGAAAGCTAGGAATAACAACCTATGGGTTAAACAGAGGTAACAAGTATGGTTCACACATTCACAAACGTACCTTTGATTTATGTATAAATTTCATCAGACAATCATAGACTTCCGTTTTATTTAAGGATAAAAGATGACAGATATTGAAGGGTGGGAAATAAC